>NW_020871839.1:669082-674082 GCF_003789085.1 Penaeus vannamei
AATAATCCTGTTTTATCTTTCTAATACCTGATAAAGGCAAATGAAAAGTTAATCCGGTGTAGGATTTTAACTTTTAATTTCACATTTCATAATCGGTTCATTACAACTGGCATTTGCTATAGAGATTAAAAGCGTTCTTATCAGTTGCAATGTTTTTTTTTAAAGATATGCCGTGTCACTTCATTTCCCATTTTCTGTATAAAATCCCGTTTTCTTTAATTATATGTCTGACCTATTTTATTTATGTTTTTTTTTCTATAGATTTACGTCACTTCTTCCTTTTCTCTATTCCATTTGTCTCTCTGATTATTATTCCGATATGTTTTAGGTTATTTCTGCAAACATATAATTGCAAACTTAGATTATTTCCATTAGAAATTAACATATAGGTATCGTCAAAGATGACATTCGAGAATTGTTTCAAATGACACAGCCAAACCTCATTATTTGTTCGAAATTAAGATAAATAAAACCAAAGCTTATCTAAAGCTTATCTGCATATAATCGGTAGTCTGAAGGTTATCAGTGTACTCAAGATTACCTGAACAAGACGAGTGCTAGATGTACACACTCACGCATGCACACGCGCAAAACACACACGCATACACACACACACACAAGCACGCACGCACGCACACACACACACACACACACACACACACACACACACACACACACACACACACACACCACACAAACTCACAAACACCCACACATTCCTACAGACAAACATAAAAAAATATAAACACATCCACCAGAAATAAACAAAACACCCCATAAATGACTACACGTATCTCTAAAACCTTAGTGTAATAATCCACACATAATCCCAATTCGAAAAACTCTCGTTAACATGTAGTCCAGTGAGCCTAGCACCCGATAAGACAGATACATCGGATAACAATGGGTGACGAAACACGGTAGCCCCGTAGTCTGAAGGACAGACAAGTAATTGAGATCTGAATCATGTTCGAAGATTCGTCATAAGTCAAGAACCCCCCCCCCAAAAAAAAAAAAAAAAAAAAAAAAAAAAAATATATATATATATATATAATATATATATAAATAAAATGCGAAGAATATCTATGTTTGAAAAGTACAAGACGAAAAAAAGAAACCGGTAGGATTGTCGACTCGTATGGGTATATCTCGTTGGTGTGATAAACACCTGATAAATACTAAATAATACGAAAACTATAATTAATCAAACATGAACAGCACGAGAAAACGACACTGGGTGCCGACCCCGAAGCGAACGAAGATGTTCATGCATTAAATAAGTTATGTTCGGTAAATGCACATCCGACTATATTCCCATCTTTCGCAACAGACAAGGGTACCAAAGGCCCCAGGTAAATGTCGAGGTCCTTGGAGCAAAGTTCAAAGTCCAGAACACATACGAGTACAGTCAGCACGATCACAACACCTGGTCCTTCATAGCGACACAATTCTACATATCCGATGTCACAGTCCCTGCTAAACGGAAGCAAGACAGAGAAGACAACAGTGACACTGAGCCACTCCAACACAGACACAAGACGGCGCAGCAAGTCTCATCGACAGAGGCACCACAACAACATTGATGTCATATATACTGAGGAATAATTTATACATATACTAAGAATGTATACATAAATATATATATAATATTAGTTAGTCCAGTACATGTGTGGTGTGTGTGTGTGTGTGTGTGTGTGTGTGTGTATAGATGTGTGTGTCTAATGCTGTTGTGTGTGTGAGGATCGCCTGTGTGGTGTGTGTTTGTTTTCTGGTCGTGTGGTGTGTACTTGTGTATCGCATAAGACGTAAAACTAATTAAACTCTACGGGAAGCCTATGTTCTCCTACAGGGCGCGGCTTACTTGTGGATTAGGTATGGAAGACTGAGCTTGTTCGATATCCCGCAGTCTACGGTTGCAGTGTTATGCGTCGCTAACAATATTGCATTTTTTCCTTGCTTTCAGACAACAAGACAAACGACTCCGCTTCACTACCCTTTTACAATTAATCCAAACGGCAACAACATAGAATGGTCTCAATCTGAGGGTAAATGGAAAGAGAACACGCCTAACCCCAAACACCACTGTAATGCTACCGTTGCACACAAGGACAAAGTGGTGCTAAAGTTTTTTGAGTCGCGAGAGTATGATTGTCAAAAAGTTGAGGTTGACAAAAAAATGTGGAGAGGTAATGAATGCCAGAACGAATATCCTTTCTAACAGATATCAGAGTGCACACTGACAATTCGCGAACCCCCGGTTTCGATTTATATCTTCTCCGAACACGTAAATGTAGTTTCTGACGAAAGGTATAGGCTTTATACAACCCAGGTCAACCATTTGCAAAATCGAAACCGTAAATGGCTATAACATGAATGAGAACGAATATATCGGGCACAGAATTACGACTTAAGAGGATGACTATTCGACACCGCTGGTTCTCGATTGATAATCTTCGTCAGAAATAAAATGTATTTCTGACGAAGGTATAATCGAAACCGGTAAAATAACAGTGAAATGCACGACACGAAATATCTTCACAATAGCAGGCTGCAACAATATGATGCGGTCCGTATTGTCTCGTAATGAAGAGCACTAGGTTTTTCGATTATTATATTCCAATTCGAGAACACATAAACGTATTTTCTGACGAAGATATAATCGAAACCGGTTATAATACATCCCTTGCATTGTGAATATAGTACCTACTCGTTCTCATAGCGGGTCACATCAGGGATAGCCTTTCCCACAAACGTCGCTCCCGTCGCTAACGGAAACACGGAGCGTATGCATCACGTTTTCTTTACCAGCCAAAAGCTCCTGACGGGTCAACTCGTTAAAGGAAGACAGAGCACCAGGTCAAACTATTGCCGCCATGACAAGAAGATATATAGTAAGTACTGGATGATTGTAGGATAAAGTATGTATCATTATCCTGCTGGCTTTTGCACTTGCCACTGTGCAGGTCTAGATTGGACGCATAAAACATTACTGTCTTTAGCAGTTTTTGTATTTTACTTATTGTCTGAAGAGGGCGTTTTTTTTTTTTCTTTTCAAATTTATAGAAGCAAGAAGGGAGAGAGAGGAGAAAGAGAAAGAGTGAATGAGTGAAGTCAGAAAGAGAGACGAGAGAGAGAGAGAGAGAGAGAAGGTGGGAGTATCGAAGAGAGAGAGAGAGGAGGAAGGAGAGAGAGGATGTAGAGAGAGAGAGAAGAGGAGAGATTGAGATATTAGGTATATTGAGAGACTAATATTTATATTATATATATATTACATGATTTGAGTATCCGGTATTCAATGAGTGATGAGTGAGAGAGAGCAGAGAGAGAGACGAGAGAGAGAGCAGAGAATAGAGCGACGAATGGAATATAAAGGGAGGAGAGAGAGAGAGAGAGAGTATGAGAGAGATGAGAGAGAGTGAGAGAAGTTATGAGAGAGAGCAGACCGAGACGAGAGAGAGAGAGTAGAGGAGGCAAGTTAGGAGAATGAAAGAGCGAGATGGATATATGGAGAAGAGAGGAGAAGAGAGAAGAGAGTGTGAATGAGAGAGTAGAGAGATCGAGACGAAGAGAGAGAGAAGAGAGAGTAGATGAGAGAGAGAGGGAGGGAAGGGAGGGAGAGAGGGAGAGAGAGAGAAGAGAGAGAGAGAGAGAGAGAGAGAGAAGAGAGAGAGAGACGAGAGACCGAGAGGAGAGAGAGAGAGAGAGAAAGAAGAGGTAAAGAAGAGCAAACGATCAGAGACTCATGGAAGCGAGAGAGAAAAAGACAAAGCGAACAGTGAGTATGAAGAGAGAACAATTTGTGCTGGAACGGCGGGTATACCACGCCAGGAGGTGACTATTTGTATTTTTACAAATGACTATATGATACCAATATGTTCTCTCAAATCTGGGTATAACACACATTAAAAAAGAAAGGAAATTCGACGTTGATATTAACAAATGAGATATTACAATATATGCCAATGACATGTTCAATCAAACGCATACTTTGACATGCCAATCCGGGCACATTTGCCAACGAAATCATAACAATTTAGATATGTGCATGTATCCGCCCCGTTACCTCAGTAATATTATAGAGATAATGTGTTTGATTATTAAATCTGTCTGTCCTGTCTGTCTTCTGTCTGTTCTGTCTGTCCTCTCCTCATCTGCTCTCTCTCCCCCTTGCCCTTTGTTGTGTTCTCCTTTCACCCTTATCTTTCCTCCTCCCTCTCTCTCTCGCTATCTTCTCTCTCAGTTGGGGTTTGGGAGACCGGGTCTGCGGAATCTATAAGATGGTTAGTCTGAGACTTGAGACCCAATGCAGGGATCCTCCCCATAAAGAGTGCCCCCTCGCTCAGCTCCACCTCTTCCCGAGATTCTCAACTAAATTCTGTTGTCATCGCATCTCCTTTCTCCCTCCCAGCTTTCAATCGTTTCCGTCCCTATTCTCTCCGCCCTCTTCTAACTATTCTATATTCTTCCTAGTTGTAACGAGCCGCGTGCTGAACTCAGGAATGACCGTTGTGTCAGTCACTGAACGGCCTCGGGAACCATGGGCACGAGGTATTCCTGGCTCTCCTCTCTCTTTCTTGCTCCGATGTCCTCTCTCTAACTCCGGCTCTTCTCTCCCTTCTCATCCTGCTCTCTTCTTCTCTCTCTCTCATATATATAGTATATATATATATATATATATATATATAATTATATACTTATATATATATAAATATATATATATATATCGTTAACGAGCAGAACAATAAACGCTTATAAGTAAAATACTTACGTTACAATAGCACTTGTTATAGAATTTATTATACGATGCAAAAACATACATAGTGAACAGAGCAAATCAACCTTCAGGTTAATTGCAGCACCCCCCCCCCCCCCATCGTTACCGTAAAGGCCAAGGAGTACAGACATGTGGTTTCTTTACGACCCAGACTTTCCCAAAAAGAAAAAAAAAAAAAAAAGAAAAAAAAGTAGGATCAAACATTCGAAACACGATTTTTTTTTTT
>NW_020871839.1:680145-682645 GCF_003789085.1 Penaeus vannamei
TTGGGGAACGTACGTCTGTATAACTGTATCTTATGTCGTATCAATACAGGATTTAACATTGATAATTCTAAATTTGAATAAGATTTAAATAAAGTTTTATAAGAGTTTTATAATTTGTAATTAATAAATATAATAAAAACTCGATAATAAAATTTAATAGCAGGTAAGATTTTAATAAAGTTTAATAATCTAATAATAATAATGATATAATATTATAAAATTGATATAATAGCAGTGTAAGATTTAATAAAGTTTATAATCTAATAATGATAATAATATATAAACTGATTTAATAATTAGCAGGAAGATTTAATAAAGTTTATAATCTAAATAATGATAATGTAATAATATAAAACTGATAATTAATAGGAGTTTAAGATTCAATAAAGTTTTATAATCTAATAATAATAATAATAATAATATAAAATTGATAAAAATAGGAGGGTAAACAGGTTTAAATATAAGTTTCCATAATCTAATAATAATAAAATAATAATATTAAAATTGATAATAATAGAGGTAAGATTTAATAAAGTTTTATAATCTAATAATGATATTATAATAATATAAAACTGATATAAATTAGGGCAGGTAAGATTTAATAAAGTTTTATAATCTAATAATGATAATAATAATTAAAACTGATTTAATATAGCCCAGGTTAAAATTTTTTATTTAATAAAGTTTTTTTAAAGTTTTTTATTAATCTAATAATTAATAATTAATATAAATATAAAAAATTGCATAATAATGATAAAATTAATAGCAGATGGGTTACTAAGATTAATAAATTTGTTTTATTAATCTAATAATAATGATGTAATAATATAAAACTGATACTAATTAATAGCAGGGTTTAGGTAAGATGTTAATAAAGTTTTATAATCTAATTAATGATAATAATATATAAAAACTGATATAATAGCAGGTAAGATTTAATAAAGTTTATAAATCTAATAATAATAATAATAATAATATAAAATTTATTGCATAATAATAGCAGCGTAAGATTTAATAAAGTTTTATAATCTAATAATGATAATTAATAATATAAAACTTGATGATAATGCAGCGTAAGGAATTTAATAAAGTTTATAATAAATCTAATAATGATAATAATAATATAAAATTGATATAATAGGAGGTAGATATTTAATAAAGTTTTTATAAATCAATTAATTTGATAATAATAATATATAAAATTGATAATTAATTAAGCAGGTAATTAATAAAGTTTTATAATCTATAAATGATAATAATAATATAAAACTTGATAATAATAGCAGGTAAGATTTATTAAACGTTTTATAATCTGAATAATAATTAATAATAATTAATAATTAAAATTGATAATAATAGCCCAGCGTAAGATTTTAATAAAGTTTTATAATCTATAATTTTGATAATAATAATATTAACAAAACTGATGATAATAGCAGGTAGATTTAATAAAGTTTTATAATCTTTAATAATGATAATAATAAATATAAAATTGATAATAATGGACGGTAAATTTAATAAAGTTTCTATAATCTATAATGATAATTAATAATAATATTAAAATTGATAATAATAGCAGGTAAGATTTAATAAAGTTTTTCATAATCTAATAATAATAATAATAATTATTTTTAAAATTGATAATAATAGGAGGTAAGATTTAATAAGTTTTATACATCTAATAATTGATTATAAATAATTATATAAAACTGATAATAATAGCAGGTAAGATTTAATAAAGTTTTATAATCTAATAATGATAATAATAATTAAAACTTGATAATAATAGCAGGTAAGATTTAATAAAGTTTTATAATCTAAAATAATAATAATACATATATATAAAAATTGATAATAATAGGCAGGTAAGATTTAATAAAAGTTTTATATCTTAATAATAATTGATAATAATTAAAAACTGATAATAATAGCAGTAGATTTAAGTTTAAAGTTTTATAATCTAATAATGATTAATAATAATATAAAACTGATTAATATTAGCAGTAAGTTAATAAAGTTGTTTTTATAAATCTAATAATAATAATTAATAATAATTATTATAAAAATTGATAATAATAGCAGGTTGTAAATTTTAATTTAAAGTTTATATAATCTAATAATAATGATAATAATAATATAAAATTGATAATAATAGCAGGTAAGATTTAATAAAGTTTTATAATCTAATAATGATAATAATAATATAATAAAATGATTTTTGCATATAATTATTTGATAATAATAGCGAGTTAAGCATTTTAATAAAGTTTTTCACTAATCTAATACATGAATTAAATCAATATAAATTTGATTTAATAATAGAAGTACTACTGAAATACGTGTGGCCAATGCTTCGTGTCAACCGCTCAGACGCCAAGAAGTTGTAAATTCTCTCAGACTTTAAATTCTTCACTTAAAGATTCTCTTATGTTTATCACTTATCTATTTATACACTTAAGGGTTTTTTCGTCCCTCGAATTTCGTATATTTTTTGATTAAA
>NW_020871839.1:685145-697532 GCF_003789085.1 Penaeus vannamei
AACCCTAACCCTAAACCTAACACCTAACCTTAACCTAACCTACACCTAACCTAAAACCTAACCTAAACCTAACCTAACCAAACCTAAACCTAAACCTAACCACCCACCGCCCCTTTTTTTTTCCCTAATCTAAAACCTAACCCAATCTTACTATAATATATACATACATACATATATTATATTACATATATATATCTATATATATATAATATAATATATATATAGTTATACCTAACCCTTAACCAAACCTAAAACCTAATCTAACCTAACCCTAACCAAACCTAACCTAATACCTAACCTAACCCTTTAAAACTAACCTAACCTTAACCAACCTACCTAACCTAACCAAACCCTAACCAAACCTAAACCTACACCTAACCTTAACCTAACCAAACCTAACCTAAAAATCCTAAAACCTCATAACCCTATACCTACAACCCTAACCCTAACCTACACTAACCTAACCAAACCTAACCTAACCTAACCTAAACTAACCTAAAACCTAAACCTAACCTAACCTAACCTAACACCTAACCTAACCAAACCTAACCAAATCCTAAACTAACCTACCTAACCATACCTAACCTAAACCTAACCAACCTAACCAAAAACCTAACCTAACCTAACCAAGCTACCTAACCTAACCCAAACCTAAACCTAACCTAACCTAACCTCAACTAACCTAACCCTAAAACCTAACCTAAAGCCTAACCTAACCCTAAGCCCCAACCTAACAACCTAAGCCCTAATCCAACCTAACTCAACCTAACCTAACCAAACCCTTTAACCAACCTAACCAACCTAACCATACCTAACCTAACCTAAACCGAACCTAACCTAAACCTAAAACCATACCTAACCTAACCTAACCTAACCTAACTAACCAACCAACCTAACCTAACCTAACCTAACCTACACCTAACCTAACCTATACCTAACCCTTAACCTAACCTAAACGACCTAACCATAAACCTAAAACTAACCAAACGGCTAACCTAAACCTAACCTAATCCTAACCCTAACCTAACCTAAAACCTAACCTAACCTTAACCTAAACCTTAACTACCAAAACCTAACCCTAACCTAACCACCACCGGCCCCTTTTTTTTTCGCCTTAATCCTAACCTAACCCAATCCTAACCTATATAACCATACATGTATATACTATATTATATATATAAATATATATTAATATATATATATATATATAATATATATATATATATATATATATATAGTAAGTATATATATAATATATATATATATATACTAATATATATATATATTATATATATTAGTATATATATGTATATATAATATGTACTATATATACCTTCACTTAACCCTCCACCACTTTTTTTTTTTTTAACCTTAACCTAACACCACCTCCACCTTTTCTTTTTACCTCATCAACCTAGCCTACTTGCCTTACCACCACCGCCAGTTTTTTTTTTACTTTTTTTTTACCTAAACCTATTCCTAACCTTTAAACCTAAATCCCAATCTAACATAAGACCGCTCAATTGACACCACCAATCCTTTTTTTTTCTTTACCCAACCTAAACTTTACCCACCACCGCCATTTTCTTTTTTTTTTTTTAACTCCTAACCTAACCTAACTTAACCTAATGTAACCTAACATTATTCCTTACATGCGTATGTGCGTCGGAAAGATAAGATAGAGAAAAAGAAGAGAACACCCGATTCAAAATAGAGAGAGAAAGTGAGGAGGAAAATGCGGAACGATAATCAGAGAGAGAAAGAGAGAGAAAAAGAAAGAGAGAGAGAGCCTGCGGGCGGACGATAGTCAGAAAAGAGAAAGAGTGGGAAAAAAAGAAAGAAAGAAATGAGACGAGAGGGCCGGACCGACAATCAGAAAGAGGGGAAAGACTGTGATAGAAGAAAAAGAAAAGAACAGAGAGGAGATAGAGGGTGGCGGAGACGATATTTGAGGAAAGAGAAAAGAGATAGAAATGTGTTGATCTGTACGCAGACCGCGGACCGATAATCCTCAAGTAAGAGAGGAAAAGAAGAGAGAGAGAACAGGGACATGTGCCACGGGACGCGATAAATTCAGAAACGGAGAAAGGAGAATAGAGAAAAAGAAAGATGCGATGACGACGAGGGCGAACATAATCAGAAAGAGAAGATGAGGGAAAAAGAAAGATGAGAGCAGAGGGCGAACGATAAATCAGAAGAGAAAGAGAGAGAAAAAGAAAGAGAGAGAGAGGGCGGACGATAACCAGAAAGAGAAAGAGAGAGAAAAAGAAAGAAGAGAGACGAGGCGGCACGATAATCAGAGAGAGAAGAGAGAGAAAAAGAAAGAGAGAGAGAGGCGAACGGAATCAGGAAGAGGAAAGAGAGAAAAAAGCAAAGAGACAGAGGGCGGACGATTATCAGAGAGGGAAAGAGGAGAAAATAGAAAGAGAGAGAGAGGTGCGCGAGATAATCAGAAAGAGATAAGAGGAGAGAAAGAGAGCAAGATCGAGAGAAAGAGACAAGAATGAGATGAAGCCGGACGACGAGAATGAGAAAGAAGAGAAAGAAGAGAGAAAAAGAAAGTAGAGTGAGAGAGGTGCGAATGATAATCGGAAAGAGAAAGAGCGGAGAAAGAAAGTAGAGAGAGAGGTGTGGACAAGGAATAAAAGAAGAGATAAGAGAGAGAAAAAGAAAGAGAGAAGAGATGGCCCATCTGCGCCCGCGGACGATAACCAGGAAAGAAAGAGAGAGAAAGAGAAAAGGGGAAAAAGAAAGAGAGAGAGAGAGGGTCGGACAATAACCAGAAAGAGAAAGAGCAGAGAGAAAAAAGAAAGTAGAGTGAGAGAGGGCGAACCGATAATCAGAAAGAGCAGAGAGAGGGCGGACGATAACAGAAGAGAAGGGGAGCAGAGAAAAGAAAGAGAGAGAGAGAGCGGACGTATAACCAGAAAGAGAAAGGGTTCCTCAGAAAGAGAAAGAGAAAAAGAAAGTGAGTGAGAGAAAGAGAGACGAGAGAGAGAGAGAGAGAGACGCAGAGAGAGAGAAGAGAGAGAGAGAGATGAGAGAGACGAGAGAGATGAGAGGAAGAGGACGAGCAGAGAGAGGGAGCAGAGAAAAGAAAGATAGAGTGTAGAGAGGAGCGTTCGAGCATCAACACACGATTTTGGCTGAATATCACCGACTTTGAGATCTGTGTTCGTGCATTCCCACTGTCTGGCATCGGCTTTTCGAGCTGGTCAGCATAGGGCATCCGGTGCTCCTTGGCCCTCCTTGGCCCTCCCGCCCCCCCTCCCCCTCCCCTCTCCACCTCCCTCTCTCACCCTCCTTTCTCCCCACCCCTTCCCTCTCACCCTCCTTCTCTCACCTTCTGCTCACCTTCCTTCGTGTGAGAGAGAGGGGGGTGGGGGGAGGAGGGAGATGGAGAGAGATGAGAGCAGAGAGAGGAAAGTGAGACCGTAGACGTGCGGGGGAAGGAGGAGGGAGGGAAGAAAAGAGAGGGTGGAGATAGGAGAAGAGGGGAGCGAGAGGGGGAGAGGGGTGAGCCGGTCGGTGTGGAGCGGGGGGGGTGGTTGGGGGGAGATGGTGAGTGGTGGGAGGTAGGAAGGGGGGGATGGGTGGGTAGGAGGAGGTGGAGAAAAAAGAAGGATGCGAGAAGAAGGAGGAAAGAGAGAAGAGATGAGATGGAGAATGATCGAGAGAGAGCAGAGAGGCGATACTGAGACGATGACGAGTGTCGAGCTAGACGAGAGAGAGAGAGAGAGAGAGAGCAGAGAGAGAGAGAGAGAGAGAGAGAGAGAGAGAGAGAGAGAGAGCACTTTATTCACATCAAACCAAAATATCAAAGACATTTCAAATTTGACCTACTCACCCACATTCACACACACACACACAACACACACACACACACACACACACCACACACACACACACACACACACACACACACACACACACACACACACCACACACACACACACACACACACAACACACACACACCACACACACACACACACCACACACACAACAACACACACACACCACACTCGCAGGTACACAATTACTCACCCACGCACACGCATCAATGCAGTCGAGAGTTCCATTAGGAAAACGTAAGCACACACAGACACCCCCGCCTCTCTCTCTCTCTCTCTCTCTCTCCTCTCTCTCTCTCTCTCTCTCTCTCTCTCTCTCTCTCTCTCTCTCTCTCTCTCTCCTCTCTCTCTTCTCTCTCTCTCTCTTACATTATAAGCCTCCTTCCATCTCCCCGCCTCTCTCTCTATCTTCTATTTAATCCCTGTCCCTTCCCTCTCCTCTCTCTCTTCTTTTCTCACCCACACCGTTAAGCCTCTCTCTCTCTCTCTCTCTCTCTCTCTCTCTCTCTCTCTCTCTCTCTCTCTCTCTCTCTCTCTCTCTCTCTCTTCTCTCTCTCTCTCTCTCTCTTTCTCTCTCTGTCTCCTTTCTCCTAACATGATACTTTTCCTTGCTCCTCTACCTCTCTCCTCTCTTCCTTCCTCCTCCTTCCCCCTTCCCCTCCTCCTTCCTCCCTCCTCCTTCCTACTAGGCGCTAAAACACCCCACCCCCCACCCCTCTCCCCCCTCCCTCACCCACCCCCTCCCTCACCCCCCTCCTCCCTCCCCCCTCCCTCCCCACCCCCTCCCTCCTCACCCCCTCCCTCACAACAACGCCAGCCAAAGCCAGGCGAGGACCACGAGAACACAAACGTGATATTGTACTCGATGTAAGCCTACGTAAACTGTCGGAATAGTGCCTGCTGTCTTAATCCCCCTCCCCCCCTTCACCCCCCCTCACCCCCTGCATAGCTATGTTGAGTGCCGACGCCTCACAAAAATGTTCGTAAATGTACATGGACGCACATGAACGCATACATACATATTATGATACACGCATACATATCACATACAGGCACGTATATTTTAGACACTCAGGCACACACAATATGTATATATTTGAGTGTGTTTATGTGGTTTAGAAACAAAAGACAAACAGCTGCAGTTCGATTGTCAGAAGAGCCTGTTTCCACATCTTAATTCTTAATCACATTTATTATTATGTCGTGATGGTGTGCGTGTGTATGTTGGTATTCGAATAGGTGGGAAAGTGATCTAGTGTATATGCTATAATTATTATTATAATTTATAATAATTATAAATTATAATAATTTATAATAAGTGTATAAGTAACTGTAATAGTGTTGAAGTAACTGTATATGAGTGGATTTAGAATCATTATACTCATGTATATTCACGATACCAACTTTTTTTTACTACCAACGGCAATAGTGAATAATGGTATTGGTATCAACTCTGATTCTGACGATGAGGTTGTTTGTCTCTAACGATAGATTTCATTTGATAGACTTTTTTATCTCTCTGTCTTTCACTCCCTTCCTTCTCCTCCTCCTCCTTCATTCCTTCTTTATCAATCCATTTCGTCTTTTAACCCATCTTCCATTCCCACCATCTAAACCTTGACTAAAAAATGTTGAATAAAATTAATGATTATTACTGTTGATGTTAATTATTACATATTTGTCATCATTTCGTGGCTTCCTCCGGTATAGTCAGCTCAAGGACAAGCAGAATCACAAGCAAATTAAGTGCTTTCTTCAGTATGTCGTGGCTTTGTTTGATGTTAATAAAACCGGAAAAAATAATGATAGGAAAATTATGATTATTCGAACTTAGCGCCTTTACCCACTCGGCCACCGTGGTCGAGGGTAATGGTAATATATGGTAATAATAATCATAATGATAAAAATGATAATAATGATATTGATAATGATATTATGATAATAATTATAATCATCATCATAATAATGATAATGATAATAATAATGATAATAATAATGATAATAATAATGATAATGACAATAGTATAGGTAATAATAATTATATGATAATGATAATGATAATAATATGGTAATATAATAATGATAACAACAATAGTATTGATAATAATAATTATCATGTGACTATAAAATAAAGATGATAATATTTTAATGATAATGATAATGTTAGTAATAATAATAATTAAGATGATGATAATAATGATAACGATTAATAGTAAGGATAGTGATAAAAAGTTAATGACAATGCTAACAATGGTAATAATATTAACGATAATGATGATTGAGATGTAGTATATAAAAAAGGATAATAATAAAATGATAATGAGGATGTTAATGAGGAAATGATAATAATGGTGGCAATAATGGTAATGATGGGTAATAAGATGAAGGATAATGATAATACATAATGATGATGATAATAGATTATAGTAATGAGTAATGATAGAACCGTAAAATTGATGTATGATAATTAAATAATAGTATAGTAATGACAATGTGAATATTGATAATAATATAAATGCTGAAATGATAGTGGTATGATATGATAATGGTAATAAGATAATATAATTACAATTAATAAAAATATTAATGATAATAATATGATATATCAATAGTGATAGTAATATCAACAATAAAAGGATAGTATAATAAAACAGTGGTGATAGCAATGATGATGGTGATGCTTGATATAAATGATGATAAAAATGGTAGCACTAATGAGAATTAATAATATTAATTCAGTGTGGATTCGAACCGTGACGGGATTCGAATTGGCGCCTTTACCTCGGCACGAGTGGCAGCTGAGAGTGAATTGATAATATTAATAAGGATAATGGGATTAATAATAATGATATGACATAGTAATATAATGATAATAATAATGAAATAATATAGTAATCGTGATGATGATAACAATAATGAAAATGATATAATAATAGTATGATATGATATAAGATGATATATGATGAATTGAAATAATGATATAAAAACTGTAATGAATGATGATTAAGGATAATGATAGTACGATAATATGATAAAATAATAACATAATAATGATGGTCATAGTATAATAAATAGAAATAATAGTTGTGATAATAATGATAGTTATAGATAATGACTTGCTCATAATTATAATGAACAAAGATAATGTAATAAAATAACGATAGTAAATAAAATACAAACAATATAATATGATGATAAAAAAACATGTAATGATATATATCATGATAATATGCTAATGATAATATATAAGATGTAATGATGATAATTGTTAATGATGATAATGATATATGTGTATTGATATATATATGACAGTAATGATTGATGGATGAAAAAGAACACAATAATGATAATATGATTACTATAGTGTCCATCTGTATAATAAGATAATATAATATCAATGATATATATATAATGTCAATAATCGTAATGTATAAATGAAAATTATAATTATATGTATGATTATAGTATCGATAATGATAAAGATATGAAATGGTGAAATGGTTATGATAAATTGTGAAAATGATGATTAAGATAGTGTAAATATAAATAGGAAAATAATTGATAATGATGAGATTTGAGTATGATAATAATGAGGATAATGATATTGATTGATGGTGAATTAATGAGTAATGATAGATAATGGTGGAATATTATTGATTAATGATATACCAGTATAATGATGAACAATGAATATGATTACAAGATAATAGTAATGTATGATTATGAGAATAACAGGTAATATGATAACAATACTTAGGAATGACATGGTAATGAATGGTTTGATGATGATACAATGATATAATAATGATATGATGAATAATGATAATATCGATAATAATAATAATAATAATGATAGTAATGATAAAAGTAAATATATATGATAATAATATAAGAGAGAGAGAGAGATGAGGACGAGAGGAAAAAAAAAGAGAAAGAAAGAGAGAAGAGTAGACAGACAGACGAGAGAGACAGCGGAGACCAAAGAGAGAGAGAGAGAGAGAGAGGGGGGGGGGTGGATGAAGTCTGTGACATGACAGTTCGATACCACCCTTTCCCTCACTTCCTCCCCTCCTCTTCTTATGTCCTCCTCTCCCCTGCCCCTTCCCCTCCCTCTCCTTCCCTCCCTCCTCCTTCTCCTTCCCCTTCCCCTCCCCTTCTCCTCCCTCACCCTCGCCCTCACCGTCACTCGCTCCCTCCCTCTTCCCTCCCCCTCCCTTCCTCCTCCCTTCCCTCCCCTTACCTCTCCTCCCCATCTCCTTCCTCCTCCGCCTCCCTCCTCCTCTCTCTCTCTGATTGCATTTACTTGAGATGATTCGTCGTTGGTTTCTTCGGGGCGAGACAAGAGAAGAGTAAAGAAGAAAGGAGAAAGGAGGAAAAGAAAAGGGAGGGAGGGAGGGAGAGGGAGGGAGAGGAAAGGAGGGAGGGAGGGAGAGAGAAGGAGGGAGAGGGAAGGGGAAGGAGAGGGAGGAAGAAGAGGGAGGGAGGAAGGGAGAAGGGGAGGGAGGGAGGGAGGGAGGGGGGAGGGAGAGGGAGGGAGGAGGGAGAGAGAGGAGAGAGAGGAGAGAGGAGAGAGAGAGAGAGAAGAGAGAGAGAAGAGAGAGAGAGAGAGAGAGAGAGAGAGAGAGAGAGAGGGAGAGGAAGAGATAATAGTAGCTAGCTAGGCAAGCTAGATAGATAGAATAGATAGATAGAAGATAGATAGATAGGATTAGGTAGATAGATTAGTAGATATGATTAGAGGAGAGAGAGGAGCTATATTAGATACTCGTAACAAAACGACTTAATTACCTTTATCACCCACGAATGAACAGAAAAACTATTTTTCACTCCTTAAACAATTTTGCAATTATAGCGCTCAAAGAGAAACGAAAAGAATAAAAAAAAGAGAGAGAAATAAGACGAAGGAGAAGAAGACAGTGAATAATTATAGTGTCAGGAAGAACATGATGGTGATTGGGGAGAAATGCCCCCGGTTTTTGGTCCCTTTCCAAATCCCAGTCTTGTGGCCCTTCCAAAAATGCCGCTGGTCAGTGTTGGAGCGTGTTGGTCGTTATAACAAGGTTTTGATGCGACTGGTGCACTCAGGTGTGGAATTATATGCTCTGTTGTTGTTCCTGGTCTCTCTCTCTAATTTTTTTTCTTTGCTTTTTCTTATCATCTTTTTGTTTTCCTCTCGCTCATGGTTCTCTTTCCTCTCTTGTTGTCTCTTTGTCTCTTCTCTCTCTCTCTTCTTCTTCTTTTCTCTCTTGGTTCTTGGTCTCTTTCTTTTTTCTTGTCTATTAATTGTTCTGTCTGTCGATTGTTTGTGATAAAGTTATGAATGATGTTTTAAATGATAAAAGTTATTCAGTTATAAGTTTTGGTTTTGGAAAATTACAAAATTTTGTGCTGCTAGAAAGGAAGTTTCCCCTTTTTATCTCTGCAAAGTAAGTGTTTTTTGTTTTTTTTTACTATTGTTTTTTTTTCTTTATCTCTCTTCTTTCTCTCTCTTCTTCTCTTTCTTTCTCCTTTATCTTCTATTTCTTCTTTCTTATTCTCTTCTCTTTTTCATCTTCTGTTTTTGTTTCTCTCTATCTTCTAATTAATTATATATACTATCTATATAATCTTTCTCTTCTCTCTCTCCCTCTCTTTCCTTTCCCTCTCTTACCTCCACTTTCTCCTCTTCCCACCTTATCCTCACCCCTCCTCCTCTCCCTCCAAACACCATCCCCTCTACAACCAATGGATTTCGATACGCATTTAAGGTATGGATCCACTTAAACGCTATAAGGAAAACCGCGACAGTTTCTCCTAAAATATATAACAAAGATCGATGACTATTGCCTTCGCGAGTGCAAGTCATGCCCACCGAAAATAAGCCTGTTGTATTTGGGTGAACTCCAGATATATTTTTATTTTTATTATTTTTTTTTTATTATCTGATTTCTCGCGTCTTTTTTTTTTTTTATTCTATATACATGTATCTTTTGCTGTTCTTAGTGTGGAAATAGGGAAGTTTCTTATTGATGTATGTAGCCCAACAAACCACAGGGAGTTGGGGTTATAGGATAGAATTTTTTGTCTTTTTATTTGATTAGATATCAATTGCATTTAACTTAATTTATCAAACTCTCCAAAAAAGAATTCATAGAATCAATCAAATTAGTATTACAATACATTTTATAAAAATAGAAAGCAAAAACAAATAGTGCGAAAAACGCTGAACCTGAGTAATTGAGAAGTGCCAACGAGATAGAATAGAATAGAGAGATAATAGATAGATAGAATAGAATAGATAGATAGACAGATAGATAGATAAGAATAGGGGTAGAATAATATAGAGAGAAAAGAGAGAGAGAGAGAGAAGAAAAAGAGAGAGAGATAGATAGATAGATAGTAGAGAGAGAGAGAGGAGAGAGAGAGAGAGAGATGAGAGAGAGAGGAGAGAGAGAGAAGAGAGAGAGAGAGAGAGAGAGGAGGAGAGAGAGAGAGAGAGAGAAAGAGAGAGATGATAGATAGATTAGAGAGAGAGAGAAGGAAAGAGAGATAGAGAGGAAGTGGAAACGAGAGAGAAAAGGACACAGAGAGACAGAGATAGATCGACAGACAGAACGATGACAGACAAATATGACAGACAGAGAGACAGATAAAGAAACTTTCTTCTTGTGTCAGATAATTGCATAGTCATCGAACTCACTCACAAGGAGACTCAGCTGGAAGTCCTGTGGCTCAAGATTCCTGTGATTCCTTAGTTCTTTTTTCTTGAGAAATCTTGCAAATTGCCTTGAAGGAATAGGCTAAGATAAGAGGAGGAGAGAGGAAGAGAAAGGTGAAAGAGGGAGAGGGAAGGGGGGAGAGAGAGAGGGGGGGAGTTCGAAGGGAGAGGGAGGGGGAAGGGGGAGAGAGAAGTGAGAGAGAGAGGAGAGGGAGGGGAAGGGTGAGTGAGAGTGGAGAGTGAGTGTAGTGAGAGAGAGAGAAAGGGAGAGAGAGAGAGAGTAGAAGAGAGAGAGAGAGAGAGAGAGAGGAGAGAGAGAGAGAGAGAGAGAGAGAGAGAGAAGCATGAGAGAGAGGAGAGAGAGAGAGGAGAGCGAGAGAGAGAGAAGAGAGAAGAAACACAGAGAGGATCTTAGATCGACCGCGAGAGAGAGAAAAAACAACACTAAGAGATCAAACAAGAAGCCAATTATCTCACATAACGTAATTCCAGCCATAGCATTTTCATCATTTATTACAACACATTCATCCATTTTACAAACACATAGAACACCTCACATTAAACAGGCCGGAAATAGTGTAGCACCAGATCACTTTAAACAAGTGTCTATGTTTACAGGAAATACAAAGTTAATTTTACTTGTGACTCACATGCATTTCATGACCGGTTTTTATGTGATCCTAAAATACTGTTTGTTTGTTCACGTAAACAAACACATTTATGCGAATTGAAGTTCAGTCTGTGCTTACTGAGTTTGTGTGTTTGAGGGAGAGAGAAAAAATGGAGAGAGAGAGAGAGAGAGAGAGAGAGAGAGAGAGGGGGGAGTTGAAAGGGAGAGGGAGAGGGAGAGGAGAAGGGGAGAGAGAGTGAGAGGAGAGGGAGAGGAGAGACAGAGGAGAGAATAGATCGACCGAAAGCCAGAGAGAGAGAGAGAGAGAGAGAGAGAGAGAGAGGAGAGAGAGAGAGAGAGAGAGGAGAGAAGAGGAGAGATGAGAGAGAGAGAGAGAGAGACAGAGAGAGAGACGACAGAGCATGAGGAGAGAGAGGAGCGAGAGGAGAGAAGAGAGAGGAGAGACGAGGGAGACGGCAGAGGAATGATTATGAATAAATTGGACGCGGAGGTGAACCACACGCCAAAAAGGCCGAAGGCGAGAGAGAAGGAAGCAAAAAATCTAAGAGCGAGA
Organism: Penaeus vannamei; assembly: GCF_003789085.1. Classification (NCBI taxonomy): domain Eukaryota; kingdom Metazoa; phylum Arthropoda; class Malacostraca; order Decapoda; family Penaeidae; genus Penaeus; species Penaeus vannamei. The sequence continues at coordinate 696,880 of NW_020871839.1, forward strand.
AAGAACGAGAAAGAACCAAAAAAAAAAAATTCTTTCTCATTATACGTAATTTCCAGCCATAGGCCATTTATTTTATTCCTTTATTACAAACATCATTTATTTGGCATTTTTTAAAACACAAGGGGACATACAAAACACGACCACAACAACAACGCCGGGAAATAGGGTATCACAAGGATCACTTTAAACAAAGTTCCAATGTTACAGGAAATACAAAGTTAATTTTACTTGTACACGATGCATTTCCTGAACCGGTTTTCATGCGGAACTAAAATACTGTTTGTTTGTTCGCGTAAACAAAAGACATTAATAAGAATGAGTTCAGTCTGTGCTTACGAGTTTGTGTGTTTGAGGGAGAAGAGAAAAAAGCGAGAAAGAGAGAGAGAGAGAGAAGAGAGAGAGAGAGAGAGAGAGAGAGAGAGAGAGAAGAGAGAGAGAGAGAAGACGAGAGAGAAGAGAGAGAAGAGAGAGAGAGAAAAAGAGAGGAGAGAAAGAGGGGGGGGGGAGGGGGGAGAGAGTGGAGAGAAGAGAGGAGAGAGAGAGAGAGAGTGAAGGAGAGAGAAAGAGAGAGGAAAGAGAGAGAGAGAGAGAGAGAGAGAGAGAGAGAGAGAGAAAAGGAGAGAGAGAGAGAAGAGACTGAGAGAGGGAGAGGA
>NW_020871840.1:0-10000 GCF_003789085.1 Penaeus vannamei
AACGCATATTTACATCTTTGACACCAGGTAACTTTTAAGTCACTAGCATTATCTGGCTGGAAACAGACTCACATCAGGGGTTATTGCCATTTTGACCAAGTTTAAGCACGCCATCTGGGAACTAGGAAATCAGACAAATTCTACCATACTGTGCATGCAGTGATGATATGTGGGCAATGGTTTCACTACCAAGTTTGGTTAAATATGAATATGCGGTTATCAAACTGTTCAAAACATTCTGAAGTTAAGTTTGGCAGAGTGTATTTGAAATGAAAGCAATATAGAAGGTTAGGTAGCCAGAGGTGACTGTGACCAGGACTCTGTCTGGATAGTAATATAAGGAAGGCACTGCTCTAACACTCAATTCCCAAGGACTGCCAGTCCCAACTACTTCCTTTGAAAAAAAGAAATGGATATACAGTGAGTTTCCTCATCACTTGCTAGTTCTGCATGTCCAAAAACCTCCTTGATACAATTACAAAAAACCTCCTTGATGATACAATTACAACACTTGTTACATTATGTATCATGCATCAGTCCATTTCTGACAGAGGAATGGCTTGCTGATACTTGAAACTATTCTTTCGTCTCCAATTATTGCCATTCTAGATTGTAAAATGATTCCATACAGATCTCACTAGTTTTTTTTTGTGGGAGAAGGCAATAATTATGTAAAAAATGTTTCCACAACAGAAATTGCAAGAACAGGCCCATATTTGTCACATTCGAGAAGCTTCCTTAAGCAGCATTCAGTTATCATTCCCTTGGTCATAAAAAGACGATCCTAACATAGAAATTACAAAAATAATCTGATATTGATTATCTTCTTTCCCATCCTTCATGCCAGTGATGTCATTCATATCATACCCTGTCAAGCCTCTCTAAGTTGTGTTTTGCTAAACAGTTGCTATCACATGGTTCTAAATGGTGCAGGTGGCGTGAGTAGTTACACATTATGTGATAAAAAAGTCATCACTTTCTGAATCTGAATTGAAAACATAGGATCATAATCTGCTGAAAGGGGTAACTCATGTAAATCCCCTCCTGCAGCTACAACTTCCCTCCTACATAACAGAAATGAGGACTCGACTTATTGAACTTCTATCAAATAAAAAAAAAAAGGGATTGCTTGCAGAAATCATTCACATAATAGTGACAGTACAGGAAGGTTTAAAAGATATTGCTTTAGGTGTGCAATAACATGACACACAGCAGATGTTAAGTCTTTCACCTGTCAGTAAAAACTGTTAAACATGCAGATATTGATGTGGTGGTGGGCACATTGGTATAAATGTATCAGGCAAGAGTAAATTCCCTATCAACATTTTAAGATATGCTAATAAATATGCCACTGTTTAAGGATCATACTGAATCCATTTCCTTTTCAATATATAAAAAGGAACACACTGTCATACTGGAAAGAAAGCTGCTAAGCTGTTGAGAAACAATAATGGACAGGTTCTGAACTCATAAAAAACTACCTCATATTTAAAAGCAAAAGTAAGTAACTGAAATTTACTAAAACACTCTGGCTCAACCTGCATTATTTCAATAAAAAAATTCATTATGAGACTATGAAGCTGAGACAAAGGTCTCTTTAATACTTTAAAACCTATTCCATGCAATGCTTCAGTGGCTGCAAAGGGTTATTAAAGCAAAAGGGCCACCAGCCAAACAAAATCAATTAATGCCAGAAGGGGATGTATATATGCACTGTCCACTATGGGTTGTTTAAATAATTTCTTTACAGACTATGGCTACAGCAGGTGCACATTGACTCAGGAATAAGGGACTAACCCTACCTTCATCTATTTACACAATTCCCTGAATTTTCAGAAGAAAAATTTGCATTCTAATTACTACCATCATTATTGTGGGGGGCCTTTGTGGAGCAGGAGTAATGCATAAGGCTGGGGACTAGGAGGATCACCCAGAATTTGGGTTCAAACACTGCTCAGGGTGCAAAGTTAGAAGGGGTGTCCACTCGGGGTAACAGTCTCTACCTGCTAAATAAAAGCCATTTGAAAGAAGGCACCATCCTTGCCCTTGCAAGATTCATAATGATAAAACTTGTATAGCCTATAGGTTTATTTCAATCTAATAAAATACATGTGTACAATGCATACACCTGGCATCATTGGTTACAATGATATTAGTATGAAAAATATAAACTTTCCACGAAATAACAAGGAATGGGCTCAATGGGTCAAGATCCAGGTAATCTTACTGCTTGTTAAGCCTTTGGTGTGTAAGTAAATTTCTTAAAAGATGGAAAATAAAATGCTAAGTGATGCCAATGGGTAACAAAGAAAAAGAAAACATACATTTGCATTTTAATTTGATATTGCAACCCCTTATTTCTCAAATATCTGATAATGAAAAGAGACCACACAGTCCTTTTTGTGAAGTGTGTCCATGTGCATGTGAATACATCTGAACATACATTCATGAGCATATAAATTTTTATATTCTTTTATCTGTACGTGTAAGGGAATCTACATATGCTTTATGGAAAAAGAAATTATTTCCTCAAAAACCAAGCACTCCTTGTTTCCATGCAAAAGATTTACATGAAGCTAACCAAATTATGCTTGGATAGGGAATTACAAGAGCTAACAAATTTCTCCTTTATTCATACTTTTATCTTGTCATATGACCTAGTCTGCCATGGTTGCTTCAATACTCATTTAGCACTCATCATGATACGAAACTCAATGAAATATCAGTGCATCCCGCATTTCTTGATCCCAAATCAAACACGGTTCTGGTTAGCCAATGATCTTAAACACACTGCAACCCCTTAAATCACAACAAAAACAGCGCCACCAGCTGAGCCTCCGAGGAGGGTTTCCTTGTACTTGCGGAGAGACTCGTCGTCCTGGTCCTGGTGATCATCTCTCAAACTCTCTCTGGCGGAGGCTTGTAGTTTGTCGGCTCTCTCTCTCTCCTCGTAAGGCTCGATATTTACATCTCTCTTCGTTCGGCCATCTTCAGCAATCTGTGAAAAAGGTAAATATTCAGCAAATTGTTATGATGCTGGATAACTTCAACTTCGTGTGTCAAAACTTACACACTAAAATTCTTGAAGCTGAGTGACTTTTTTTTACAATCTAACTTTACAAATAATGCTGAAAAAGAGAAGAAAATTCACACATTCAAGTGTTGAAGTATAACCATTCAGATCCTGAACTACTTCCTGGTATATAATTTTTTTTACATTTGCATATGTTACAAGTAGTAGTACGTATGTATGTATATATGTATATATACATAGATGTATGTATGTATGTACGTATGTATGTATGGAATGTAGTATAGTAGTATGTATGTATTATATGTAGCTTATGGTAAGTATATTATGTAATATATGTATGTATATGGTATTGATATGTAAGTATGTATTATAATATATTAAGTTATGTATAATATGTATTATTAGTAGTGTATGTATGTATGTATGTATGTATGTATGTATGTGTACGTTAAACTATAAAAGTACGTATGTATGTATGCATCTATGCATTATGTGATGTATGATCTATGTATCCATGCATCTATGTAGTGTATCTATGCATGTGATATGTAGATGTTTGTATGTATATATATGTGCATGTAAGGTAAAAAGTAGTATGTATGTGTACCATATGTATCATATGTGATAGTGTGCCGCAAATTTATGCATATGTACATATGTATGTGTAGCGATATGTATATATGTATGTGTAGTATGTATGATGACTGTTATGTATGCTATGTATGTATGATTAGTAATGTATGTATATTAACAATTATTATAATATATATTATAGAGTTATATTGTATTAGTACTGAGTGTATATATATGTATAGCAATACTTATATATATGAGTATTAATGAGATATATATATAAGTATATATATTTATAACTTTATCTGATTGTGATATGGTGTTATTAATGGTAGAGGTGTTGTGCGTTTATGATATAAATGTAGTTTGTATGGTATGGAATTGATAGGTAGTATGAGTATCTGTATGTGTATGCAGATGTATATGTTGATGTTATAGTATGTGGTATGTTATTGACTAGCATGCATGGTAAGTTGACATGTACGTATGGTAAGTACATGTAGTATATGTAAACATGTAGAGTTACATGTACACTATATGTTAGATCATTAAGTATATGAATGCATGTACGGTATGTAGTGAAAAACGTATCATATAGAGTGCCGATGTACGGTATAAGTGTATGTGCTAAATAAGGAGCTTATAAAGTCTAGTTATGATATGCTGAGATATACCGCTATTCAGTATAGTCTGTAGAGTTATAGTAGCATTGTAATACATGAAGTGTGTATGGCATGTGTAACTTGTATTGTTACCTCATAATAAATTAATTTTTGAATCACATATGGTTGCATCTCAGCTTGTACCACGACACACTCTCTACTCGACCTTCTCACCACCTAGCACCCATTCTTACCCTCTGCATCACTCTCTCATTGCTCCACACTCACATTCACACCCACACTCACATTTCATTCACCCTAACTACTTCACATCACACCCAATGTCACATTCACACGCACACTCACTCTCACTCACGTCCTCACGACGTCCCTCATATCGCTCTCATACTACTCCTCTGTCAGCTTCTCGCTCAGTTACTCACATACTCACTTCCTCATTACTCACACTCTATTTCACTCTCGATACTCTCTCACTCATTCTCACGTCATACTCACACTCATTCTCACTCATACTCACGATATCTTCATTGTTATGCTTCAACCAGGTTCAATATTAGAAACTCCACCACTCATTCTCTAAGCTTGATTCATCTACAGCATTTCATCATACTCGCACACATCATTCTTCCACATCATTAAACTTCACAACTGCTTACATATTACTATCATCTCACTATAACTACGACATTCCATATCTCTTACCTTACAATATCTCTATCACCTCTCATTCGTCACATCACTACTCACAGTCCCTACCAGACCATTTCCATGACACTCACTCCACATTCACCTCACCTCTACGATGGTATTCTGCCCCCCCCACTTTTTTCTCACTATAACGATCTTCCACATATCTTATCCTTGCTATCCTTTCTTGTCTCGTCGAGATCCGCAACATCTCGCCACATTTATGTTGTACTTCTCACGCCAGCCATTACATAATCCTTTCCCATACTCTCAGTCATATACTGTTTGTTAATTCTCCTTCCCACCTCACTCTCACACCACTCTCACACCTCACACTAGCTATCCGATACATCACACTCATTTTGACTTTTACTCTCATTTTAACAGTGGTGCTCATCTGACAGTCCCCGCACACATCGTTCACTCTCGAACACCTTCAAACCACTATAGTCTTCCCTACTACGAGACAGTAACTAAGGCTCATCAGTGCGTACTCTACTACACCTCTCACAAACACCTGACTACTTCGAGCAACTCTCAGACGCACCAACGTGTTCTCTTACCAGTATCAGGACAACTGACAGGGTCACTCACACTGGCTCACAAACGAGCCTACCCACGGTAGGTATGCTCGTACGATCTCGGAGGGTCCTTCGGGTCTCACTTCTCACGTTTCACACTCCATCACCACGCACACTTCACACGTCCATCACTTCGACATCTTCACTTCACACTCTCACGTCACACTTTTTCACGCTCACACTTCTTCATGTAGCACCCCTCACGGTTTCAGCACTGCTTCACACTTCACCCTCACTCACACTCTCGAACATCACACGTGGAGCCCTTCACATCTCACAATCTCTATCACACCTCTCACGTTCACGACTCACTCAACTCACACATCCTCACATCTCATGTCACTACTTTCTTAACGTCAACAAACTCTGGCTTGTCCAAAGTTCTAGACTACTCTTCGTGACTTCATACAACTACTATCACTATACACTAGACCTGTCACGGACTTCTATCATTAGCACATCTCACTCAACTCTCACATCACACTCTACAGATCCTCACGCACTTACCTGCTACTCTCACGACGTTTCATATGCCATATTAATTCTCGCAAACTTACTCTTACACTTTCTCACCTATCTGAAAGCATATGCTAACAATGCTCTCTCCACTCCACACTCCTCTGAGCTTCGTTCGCCAGGGGACGGTAACTACCTTGTGATCTCTTCATGCAGTACGTTCAAGCTCTCACTCCGCCTCATATTATGCGTTGTGTCCACCATTTTCTCACTACAGGGATTTCTCCTCACACTCTACTCAACGGTCACTCACTCTGCGACTCACTTCTTATACTACTAATAACAGGATTGGGGTTGGATGGACTGGCATCAATACTTAAAATTATCATCCTATTAAGAACAATCAGCAGGGGGGCAAATAACTTCCGATTTGAACAATTGCACCGGTCCTCTATACAAGATCAGTGGGATTGCGCCTCTTTGGCTCACCAGAACGACTATCTTATCACACTTCAGGGAAGTATATGATGACTGCACCCTGAACCTAGTGGGATTAAAGGAAAATTTTTAGAATGAAAGATAAGTACAATTAAGTATAAACATTATCGACATAGTCCCTCAGATAATAGGTAATGTCATAACATGCGCACTAGCGTAGTTGAAGACGGTATTCAAATTATGTTGATACAGTAGACAAATCACTTTCAAGGTTTTCAGGGAAAATAAGAGAAAGTACGAGCTCCAAGTCTTGGGTACGTTTATCAATATAATTATAACGACCACATAAGGATAAGAGTGATAGTCCTCCTGACTGTAATTAGCGTAGTGTTTCTCAAACACATAGTCGCATATGCAATTTGTTTTTCTTTTTCATCCTCTTCTTAATGCCATTACAAAAATATAATTGCCAATACTCAAATCCCGACAAACGAATATTAGAAGAGGAATTCCCTAGCCAGTTATGAATACCGAGAGAAGTATTCAAGATTCATTACAAATCTTTTATGATATTCCTTCTATTGCTGTTATGAAATCCATTGGCTAAATACTAATAGCAAGGAGGCAAGGATTCTTTATGCTGCATATTCATGTGGGCCGTGCCTACAAGATCATGCATGAAAATCCCTGCCTAGAGCGACACTGCTGTCTTTCGCCCAAGCTCGAGAGAGAAAGATGATAATTACTATGAAGCCATTACTTGATTCTCTAAACAGTGATTATTACATCCTATTAGATGGTACTGTAGAAATCAGTAGTATATATTTAACTAACAATGATGCCTCATTAAAATTTTACACATTATCCAGAAAATGTTTACTTCTCTACAGGGGACCACTGTATGTGTGACTAAGGAGTCTATTAGACTTCTTAGTGGCTGAGCATTCATGGAGTCATCTATGTATAAACAAATTTCACAAAAAATAAAATTGGATAGTACATTTAACCCGGTGGCAATGGGTTAAGATTTGTAAGTGAGGATTATATCCATTTGCTCTATTACTTGTATTATCTATGCCATTTAGTATCTACAGGTATGTCAAGTTTAAACTCATTAAATTCAGATATAGCCTCCGCATAACTTATAAGCATCACTCTTGGAGGAAAGGATCTTGCAGGAGAGTAAATACTATTAGTTTACTCACTGCAGGTATATCATTAAGTTTTACCAACAAACATGTATGTAAAAGTGTGTGTGAACATTGTATACCACATAGCTAACACATAGCTTTACAAGTTACCATGAAATCAATTAATAGGCCCTATCATTGTGAATATTATTACTACAATCATTATTATCATCATTACTATTATGTTAGCAACAATAAGCACAAGTAATGAAAATAAAACCTTTAAAAAAATCAAGAAATTGGATAAATAGGCCTACTTATTGACTCCTTAATAACAAAAGTTCTTTGGGAGGAATCACTTAATTTTCATGATATGGAAATATAAAGCTAAGGCAAATTGAAAATGCTATTCTTATAGAGGGCAAAAAGTTGCAGTTGTTGATACACTAATCTGCAGTTGGCTTAGGCTCACAGCCTTCATCAACTTGGTGCTCCCAAGTTTCAGCTCTATTTTGCTGTGCATACTGAGGACACAGTAACCCCATCAACTTCCCAAGAGAGAAATTAGAAATACAGAAAACATAAATTAACCCTGCACTTTATGGTTTACTTTACACAGCAGCATACAACCTGTCTGGAAAAGAGGCTAAAAAGATATTCTAAGCCTCTTATCAGGGGCTGTAATCCACAATAACCATGAATCACGTAAAAAACAAGACCAACTGTTTAGTACCATAACTCAAGGCAGACCCAATGGATACTTGTCCTTTAGTTTGTCACAGGAGAAATAGATGCCATTTGGCCTTAATTTCAATATGGTAAATCTATGAAAATAATACATGTCACTGATAATAAAGAATAGGGATATATTTGTAAGTGGATTGCACCAGATGTATGCTGTCTTCAGAAAAAAAAGTTTCAGCTTCTGGAAATTAATTATAACCTCAATATATCTTTAATTTATTAATTAAGAGTTCATGAGCTTGCTTCCATGCCATTAGCACTCTGCTGACTAGCTAATAAATTGCCATCACATATACTAGCATGGCAGATAGTAAATTTCTTTAGCAGTTCCCTACCCTATCAAGTAAGGAAACCGTCTAACCTCTTTCTAGTAATGGCTTCTAAATTGAATGTATTTTTAGGGTTAAAATACAATCTTTTAGGTATACTGTAGATATTCAAAAGATACCAAACAATCTTGATTTCATAAGTCCAGGAGTATAGGACAGCATGATGTAAATCATGGAAATTATAAAAACTACTACTAAATCGAAGAACAACAAAACAATAAGGGAAGTCAAATTTAAAGCATGGAAAGACATAATTACTTCATAATTTTAATATAAAGAAATCAAGTAACTCAAAAGATGGTGCTCAAGAAATTAGTGCGTGTGCTACTATCCATCGTTTGATAGACATTTACGCATAATTTCACATTAATTTTCGATATTTACTCTCCAAATGATATAAAGTACCATTATGTTAATTCATTCAATTCATTTCTCTAATCTATTCACATTTTACTCTCTTCAAGATTTGGTGTGACGTCAGTGTATGGCGCAGTGATACGTCATTGGCAATTGGGTCAGAAGTCGTGTCACTGTGGTTGAGTGGTGTGTTTCGAACTGCCACAGTGAGTGTAATGAACCAGTGAAATGGTTTGTCAGTGGTATGATTTATAACAAGAAACAATGTGAGGATAAACAGGGAACTCTAAATTAGTGCAGGATCATAGATTCATCTGGTTGATTAAACCAGGTGTATATTCCTTTTTACTTTTGGTTATCACAAGGCAGTTGGTAGGGAAGCATGGCAGTCGGTTTGGGAAGCACGGCGGTTGGTTTGGGGGCCTAGCCCTGGGTTAGGAAGGTTTTTGGTTCATACGGATATCTATTTATTAGTTTATTTGTTTAGGCTGGGGTTCATTCACTCAATGTAATGTCGAATCTTCCATGGCTGAATCTTGGCTCGGGTTTTCATTTTTTGCACTTTCTTTTACTTTTTAAATTACCTTCAATAATCTTAAAAGGGTAATTTTGTGGGAATTTTGGCTCGTCTTTATGAAAACTTAAATTTCATTACAGTTGTCAAATCAAAGCTTGTGTGGGGACCCCCCAAACCCTCAATTTCCCACCCCCAAAAATCGTAGGGGATGGGGGGGGGGGGAAATATAAGAAAAACAAACATTCCATCTCCTCTAGATTTACCAAATATTATTGGCAAGATATGTAAATGAAAGTGAAATCAATTTTTTTCACTTGTGTTTTCCTAATTATACATACCCTGAAGAATGAAAATATACCATAATTTTCTTTATAACAGTGCACAATGAACTCCATTACTTTAACTTTTTATCTTGCTATACTATGCCACAGAGGCTGCATTAACCATCAAGCAATACATCACTATCCCAGAGGTAGCAACCAGTCGAAACTGCTGAAAATTTATCGTTATAAGTATATTTACGATGTCTAT
>NW_020871840.1:15000-17500 GCF_003789085.1 Penaeus vannamei
AAGTGACTTGCGAGAACAGGGAGTCATCGAGAGAGCCATTGACTGTGCTTATATTCAACGTCACGTCCAAACGGAACGCACCTCAAAACAAACTGGAAAAGGTTAGAAGTCGTGTTTGTGGCTTCATCTAACCCAAGATTTGACAGGGACGACCAAGCTTGCCTCAGGGTTCGGCACAAAGGGTTCGACTTATGCTTCGGAAAGTAAAAACAGACATTGAAAACTTAAGCTTCACCAATATACAGAATTTTCTTCCAGTTTCGTTCCCGCTATGGAGGTGGAAGGAGGAAGGCGGGGACCTCATCCTTAATTTGCTAAATTTGACTGCTCTGGGTGTCTTGTGTGGAAATCCTGGACATAACCGCCAAATGAAATGTTTTTTGTACAGAACGTTGCATAAGGTCACACGACTGAGCAAAAGACAAAGCATGGGTATACTGAAATGTGTAAAGTAACGAACAGGACACTTTTTTTTCCAAACAAGCGACATGGGAACAGAACAATGATCTTTTTGTCACACTGAAAAGACCATTAAACTACTATCCGTTTTCCAAGCGAATTCCGACTTCTACGATGTTACTCTCTCTCTGGATAAACCTGCTATGATTGTCAGTCACAGAAATTAGAAAACAAACAAAAATTACGAAAAAAATAGATGTCATTATTCTTAATTAGTCTGTATCTAAGGATAATGAGTTTGCGATCCATAAGTACTTTTGGAAGGGCACAAATGCTGAGCAAGCCTTCATGAGCACGTAAGCACACCTGATTTCGTAAGCTCAACCTGCCTTCCCAAGCCATTACCCGTCCTCTGATACACAACAACAAACTATCTCCTCTTCTAGTACTTCCGCAATACGCCTTCTGGGCTAAAAGAGCAGGAAATATTTTAGCAAGACAACCTAATATATTGTCCTTCGTATGATTGCCTTTAGGTTGCTATCCATATCCGCATACAAGGGGAGTGATTAACGGACATAAACATCTAAAACGAATACGCATTTGTAAACCCATCTACGTTGCTTCAGGGTGCTAGCTCGCGATGTACCCACCTGGTTACTGAAAGGCAAAATATTCCTTGTTATGGTTTGCTCTTCAGCCAAAAGGAGCGGCGAAATCTGATAATCCACTTGGCCTCTTGAGGGCGCTGTCTGATGAAGGGTCTAGACTCACTCGAAAACTCGTTTGTTGATCCTTGGTGAGAGTGGCTGCATTTCACTTCATTCATAGAGAAGGGGAGGTAAATATACTTCAAATATCGAATACGTATATACATATGTGTATATAGATGTATATGTAGGCCTATAATGTTTGTAGAAATGTATACTAATACATATATACATATACATACATATATAGATAGATAGATAGATATAGATATGTGTGTATACACACACACACACACACACACACACATATATGCATATATATATATATATATATATATATATATTATATATATATATATATATATACATATGTAAATGTATATGTATATGTACGTACACACACATAAATATATGTATGGATATATATATATATATATATATATATATATATATATTATATATATGTGTGTTGTGTGTGTGTGTGTGTGTGTGTGTATGTATGTATGTATGTATGTATGTATGTATATATATGTACACATATATAAACGCATGCTATACATAATATATCTATCTATCATCTTTCCACATTGTAAGCCAGCTATATCTATATCATATTACTATATTCTACCTATTCATGTAATCTTAAATGTTTGTCACATAAGTATCTTTCACACATGGATATACATATGCATTTCCGCCTGACAATTGCTTCCCCTGCTTATGTCTCTCTTCTTGCCACACATGTTGTGTTTTGTCTATCCCTTCCGCAAGAGCTGTGTATTTGCTAAACGCTTGCTTGTTCGTCACCGTTCGTCACATGCTAACTACGTGACTTGGAGCGAACTTTAGACCACTGTATAGGAGATGAGGCTGACTCCTTGCGGGGAGGGAGCCAAGGAGCAGCACCTCACCCGAGGAGCAGCCGCACTCCAACATTGCTGTTTAATAAACATTTTCGCTATTGTACAATCATTACCCTCTTGTACTGTTACGTATCCCCCCCCCTCCGTCCACCATGGCTAAACAAACTGTTTTAGTTAGGATAATACAAATAATATACCAATTGTGAAAAGACTGCATTGCAGGAGTGTTGGTCAATAAATTCGAATTTAACACGAATAAAGATATGATTTAAAAACAAAATCCTGAAAAATACTCGCACAACTTAGTGTGAGATGTGAGCGTGTGTGTTCCTTGTGTTCACGTTCACGTTCACGTACCCCTATGATGTATGTCCTTGTCACGTACCCCTATGATGTATGTTCCTTGTTTGTTCACGTACCCTATGATGTATGTTCCTTGTTTGTTCACGTACCCCTATGATGTATTTCCTTGTTGTTCACGTACCCCTATGATGTATGTTCCTTGTTTGTTCACGTACCCCTATGATG
>NW_020871840.1:26607-34107 GCF_003789085.1 Penaeus vannamei
CTCTCTTTCTCTCTCTTCTCTCTCTCTCTCTCTCTCTCTCTCATTTTCTCTCTATATATAGTATGTGAGTGTATGTAGATATCTATTTATCTATTTCTTTACCTATCTATTTGTCTGTCTGTCTGTCAGTCTGCCTCCCTGTCTGTCCATCTATCTACCGACCTCAAATTGCTCCAAATGTGCACCTGGAGAAATGCAGTTGTTCAACCACCACAAACCATGAACACCTTTACTTTCGCGCTTAGAACAGTGTTGCCATTTTGCAGAAGCCATTTTCCCACAAATCAATAACTGCCTCGAACAGAATTTCACGGAAAATTCCCCGAAATTTCTCACAGAATAATGGAGAACCAAATCACACGTTTTAAAGGATCGACAAAAATATCTTATTACAGCTCACAAAACAATGACTGTATGTTTATATTATATGATCAATATTCCTTATTTCATTGCAATTGTTGAACTGGAATAGCATCGTAATTATACATTTTACATACATTACAGCGTTTGCGTGTACGTGCGCACGTGCTCGAGGGTGTGAGTGTCCGTTGTACGGTATTTTTTTTACGTGAGACAATCCTTTAGAAGACAGGCGGAAAGACTTTAGCTATCTTGAAACGGAGCAAGTTCCGGCCTTTGGACAGAAGGTTCCGATGACATCAGAGACAAGTAATACATATTGCTCCGGTAAGTCCAAGAACGAGCAACCAAGAGCAACTTCAATAGAGTATGGTAATGCGCACTTACAGCGTATTATACATTCTTTATATTTGAAACACTCTTCCATCACCGTAGCATGCCTCGGCCTTGTCCTCCACGACGAAATCCTCAATCGCCTGGAGACTCATCGGACAAGCCAGTTAATTGCGTCAAGAATCTTGGACGCAGGAGGTCGCTGTCTTTGCTGGAAGTATTCAGCTCCACCGATGTGACAGTCCCTGGTTTGCATCGTAGTTCTAGCATTCTAGTTCTGTGCACGCAAACTAACTCTCACTCACTCGCTCGCTCGCTCACACACACACATACACACACACACCGCACGCACGCACGCACGCACACACGCACCCACCCACCACACACCCACCCACACATACACATACACATACACATATACATACCACACACACACACACACACACACACACACACACACACACACACACACAAACACACACAAACACACACAAACACACACACAAACACAAACACAAACACACACACACAAACACACACATATACACATACACAAACACACACATATACACATACACACACACACACTCACAAACTCACACACTCACAAACTCACTCTCACACACTACCCTCTCTCTCTCTCTCTCTCTCTCTCTCACTCACTCACTCACTCACTCACTCACTCACTCACTCACTCACTCACTCACTCACTCACTACGTTCTCTGCCAACTCCTATCCCTTACTTTTTCTTTCCTTCACTCCCACTCTCTCTCTTCCCTCAGCCTCCCTTACTGTACAAGTCTACTTCCTAACCTCCACCTAACCGTTATTCACTTAATCTTCCTCCCTACTACCTCTTTTCCATTCTCTAAACTCCACTACCCATCCCTCACACTGTCCACCTACCTGCCTTCTTTACCAATCACCTTTACATCCTTCTACTTCCCATCTCCCGTTCCTTTCCCTTTACTCTATCCCTTCTTTAACATGGCTTTTCCATCTTTCCCAGCCATCGTCCTTCCTAAGTACTTTGTTAAGAATGCATGAATTGGGTGGCTGGGACACAGCATCGTATCCATCTAGAAGGGGAAAGATCCATCACTTTCATGTCTCAAACAAAGTTACACAAGACTATTCACAAAGAATAAAACTCGTGCACTTTTCTAATATAATTTGAATGGAAATCTGAGGGTAACTCCTACTATTACATGTTGCAATGCAGTAACTGCCTCTTCAACTTTTCTAATTCTTTAGATCATATTTGGCCCAATGTAATTTCCTTATAATAATTTCTCTTATACATCTCTGAAAGTTGAAATTTCATATTGACTTCCAGTATGAAGGTTACTGTGTGTGCCTATGCCAGCTTTTTTTTTTAATACACACTTAAAGTAAGTATAAGCATCAAATGATATGTGAGAATATGTAAAGTTGTGGTTGTACATATATTTTTACATTTTACATTTTTATACATTATACAAAGGCAAATATAGAAATCAAGAAGAAAAATTAAAAATGTTTATTGCCCCACAACATTCTTTCAGCAAATGGTACTGCAAGGTGGGTGTTACATAAATGATCTACTTGCAGATACTAGTTCAACCTACTGTCAACTCATTCAATTAACAGTGTTTAGAGCAGATGGTTACACTTCCCATTTCATTTATTTTGACCTATATTCATTGACAACTCATTGCAAAAACAATTCAGTTCAATATACAATTTCTTTAATTTCAATATTCAGAATAATCCTTTATTAATAAAAACGCTTAATTTTTAAAAAATTAAACCTGACTTTTGGGTCACATCTACTTATGAATGGTTTTACATTGTTGCAACAGGATCATCGCACATATAGTATTATTGATAACAGTATTGTGTTACAGGCCTAGCTAATGGTACCTAGACAGGTATCTAAACTCAATAAATCAACAAGTTTCCCCGATTCAGCCTACATGTACTCCTCTTCGTAGCAGTTCCATCACACAATACAGTCCTATCAGCAAGCTTAAATACCTTCAACAAATTTTTGCGAAATTACTATTCGATATCATCAATCTTGTATGACAGAAAAAACTTGAAACACAAGAAAATGCAAATATTCAGTAAAACAGCCATGATTAAAATAATCACATTAATCTACTGTAAGAACACCATGAGGAATAACCTCTTGTGCAGGTACAATTCATACAACCCTTACTTCTTTACCGGAAACTAAACAAACCAAAGCCATGTCACAGGAAACATAAAAGTCACCGAGACCTTTTTATGTAACCCTCATCCATAACTACAGCCGTTAAAAAAGTGAAAAAAGCAAGTAAGAAAGTTAGTACCAAACATTTTTATCACAGACCCAGGAATTATCAGAAGACTGAGCAGTCATGAAGCATATCATTCATGAACAGGTCTCCATGTTTCTATGGTGTGATTCTGATCTCTAAGTTAACGCAAACTATAGTGGCTTAGCTCTTTACATACAGCACCTATGCCTATAAACCACATGCTGAAAATTAATAAATGAAAAAAGGAAATAGCTTGTACATTTCCTATTTGGTTCTATTATAACTGTGTTTATGAAAATTGTAAAAATGCTCTTCTTTTACTAAACTATTAAGAGATCTGTACAGTCTCCTGTTATCACTCTGTCTTAAGTACAGTGACTCATCTAAAGATAAAATTTTGATGAAGCAAAGATCTTTTTCAAATAATGACTAGTAAGACTTCAATACTGTATCAGGAGACATAATATAAGGAAAATGTTCTGAGCAAGTGGTTTACAATACACAAGTTTTCCCTACTCTGTTTATTAAATAAATCATGCAATCCTTATTATCTATTAATGGCACAATAGTCTCCTGGCTTTTAAATCTGGCTCTCACTGCTAATCTGATAATGAAAAGGAGAGATGGAAATACAATTTCAAAGGGAGATCCAACAATATTTCACATCTAGCAACCTTTTTTCATGCAATGCTCCTTTCACGAAAATAACTGGATTACAATTCTGTTACCTATAGATGCTTGGAATGCTAAGAGCACGTAATTTGGAATTTTTATAAAAGCCTTGTAAGAGAAAAGACGTAAAGAGGTGAGAGAGGATTGGATAGGGTAAATCACTGGTACCAGTACAAAGTTCCATAACACCATTCCAACAGGGAAGCCTTGGAACACTTCTAGATTGTGCGTATTATTCACCCAGTCACCTTGACAGCCTCAATGCTGTTATGGGCAACAAACCATGAGGGGTACGTGACAAAGTATCACTGGTAAATCACAAAAATCAAACATCATACTGAATTCCTATATCTAATGCATAATACTTTACTCTAATTGTCATCTCCATGAAGTAACCCTAGACAGTACAGCTTTGGTTGTTGGAAAGAAAAGCTAGTCACCTTTTGCTCCAAGTTACTGGGAATGCCTACAATGACCAATCATATATATGAAAAAGAAAGGGGGCAGCAAAAACAAACCTAAAAAAGGCTTATATGATAAATCCTATTGTCACTGAATGCCTGAGCACACAATTCCATTTATGGATATGCTATATAGTTATATAACCACACTTACCTACAGAAATGTTAGTTATTGTTGATGCTTACCAAACTATCAAGGCCCTCAACACAGGCACAATTTGGCCATAATATACGATGACTTCAAAAAATACATAAATTCATTTAATTTTCTATATTTTCTCCATGCTTCAAACATTCATTATAGTAATATAAAACAGGCCAAAAATCTCATTTATTCCCTGATTGAACAATACAATCCACTCTTAATCTTCCTTCCATTCTACGTGTTGTTCACTGCCTTACACCTTCTGCCAGTGTTCAGTTCCAATCTTTCTTGATGTCAAAGGACCACTCCCACTTCAGGTGTTCATTGCCATCATCATCGGTGAAGAGGGACTTGACTGTGTAATGCCCACGTGCAATAAGACCCGAGGGGGCATCTTCCATGGGTGTCGTGTAGGATTGAATTTCTTCCTTAGGAGCATACGATCCAACCATGTGTGTCATTTTGTCCACTGTGGGTATCAAGAAAATAGTATCATTATTAATACAGCTGCATATAATTATTCAGCGAGAAGTGAGGACAAACAAGGAAAGTTGAATCTTTATGCCAACTTCTAAGGTTTACATTCTTTTCTACTTACCAGCAATGCCCTTCCTATAGCTTCGCTGGATGTATTTCAGTCCAGTCACAATTTCTCGCTGCACATGAAATTCAATGCGAATCCTGTAGCTAATGCCCTCCTGTAAATAAAAAGGACCAATGAATCTTATCACAATCCAATTAAAGCAGTGCTTGCTTGCAGCACAAGGAAAAAATCAGCATTAAAATAGACATATTTGCTTTCCTACACAAAAATAAACAATAAGAACTGAAAGAAAGAGAAACTGCCGGAGAAAGAGTTAGAGACACAGCAATGGAGAGACATATGGGCAGAGGCTGACACAAACATACAGACTGACAGACAGATAAACTGAGGCAGACAGAGTGACTGAGATAGAATAACCAATACAGATAGAAAGAGACATCCAGCCAGCCAGATAGACACAGATAGACAATGATAGTGAAACAGAGACAGACAGACCTTCTACTACTACATACTATATAAATATATACATGTAATATACATGTTTTTTTCTGTCTACCAATAATAATAAACACAGACAGATAGATAGCTAAATAGACACGACAGACAGATAGATAGACAAACAGATAACAGACAGATAGATAGACAAATAGTAGACAGACAGACAGATACAGGTAAATAGACAGAAAGACAAATACTACTTACCTTTATAGTAAATGGTTTATCCTTAAGAGTATCCAATTGTGTGGTGAGATCAAGCACCATCTCAGGTTGGTCCTCTGCAACCAACACTAACTTCCTGACCAGCACACGTTTTGGGTTACTGGGATCTGGTAAGACATGCAAAATGCTTTTAACATGACAACTTTCCCCAAGTACTTAATGTGTTAGAAGTTTCTGCAAGCAAGAGGCATCATTCTCCAGATATTAAACATTTTGAATTAAATTAAATAAGGCTTCATTTATTTTCTTTTTCCCTTCATTAACCTTATCAACTGAGCAACCATGAATGTGTAGCATATGTATATGTATGTATGTGGGCTTCTACTTATAAATCTGTATTTGCAAAAATCTACTAAAACTATATATCTATATAAAGTAAATATACATATATCTGTCTATATATCTACATCTATCTATATCTATATATACCTATATCTATCTATATCTATATATACTTGTATATATATCTACATCTATATATACCTATATCTTTATCTATCTATATCTATATCTGTATCTATAACCATACTTATAAACAATCATTTATAATCAAAAGAAATTTATAAAACAAACGCATATTTACATCTTTGACACCAGGTAACTTTTAAGTCACTAGCATTATCTGGCTGGAAACAGACTCACATCAGGGGTTATTGCCATTTTGACCAAGTTTAAGCACGCCATCTGGGGAACTAGGAAAATCAGACAAATTCTACCATACTGTGCATGCAGTGATGATATGTGGGCAATGTTTCACTACCAAGTTTGTTAAATATGAATATGCGGTTATCAAACTGTTCAAAACATTCTGAAGTTAAGTTTGGCAGAGTGTATTTGAAATGAAAGCAATATAGAAGGTTAGGTAGCCAGAGGTGACTGTGACCAGGACTCTGTCTGGATAGTAATATAAGGAAGGCACTGCTCTAACACTCAATTCCCAAGGACTGCCAGTCCCAACTACTTCCTTTGAAAAAAAGAAATGGATATACAGTGAGTTTCCTCATCACTTGCTAGTTCTGCATGTCCAAAAACCTCCTTGATACAATTACAAAAAACCTCCTTGATGATACAATTACAACACTTGTTACATTATGTATCATGCATCAGTCCATTTCTGACAGAGGAATGGCTTGCTGATACTTGAAACTATTCTTTCGTCTCCAATTATTGCCATTCTAGATTGTAAAATGATTCCATACAGATCTCACTAGTTTTTTTTTGTGGGAGAAGGCAATAATTATGTAAAAAATGTTTCCACAACAGAAATTGCAAGAACAGGCCCATATTGTTCACATCGAGAAGCTTCCTTAAGCAGCATTCAGTTATCATTCCCTTGGTCATAAAATAGACGAGTCCTAACATAGGAAATACAAAAATAAATCTGAAACTATTGATTATCTTCTTAGCCCATCCTTCATGCCAGTGATGTCCTATCATATCATACCCTGTCAAGCCTTCTCTAAGTTGTGTTTGCTAAACAGTTGCTATCACATGGTTCTAAATGGTGCACGTGCTGTGAGTAGTTACACATTATGTGATAAAAAAGTCATCACTTTCTGAATCTGAATTGAAAACATAGGATCATAATCTGCTGAAAGGGGTAACTCATGTAAATCCCCTCCTGCAGCTACAACTTCCCTCCTACATAACAGAAATGAGGACTCGACTTATTGAACTTCTATCAAATAAAAAAAAGGGATTTTGCTTGCAAAATCATTCACATAATAGTGACAAGTACAGGAAGGTTTAAAAGATATTGCTTTAGGTGTGCAATAACATGACACACAGCAGATGTTAAGTCTTTCACCTGTCAGTAAAAACTGTTAAACATGCAGATATTATGATGTGGTGGGGCACATTTGGTAGATAAATGTATCAGGCAAGAGTAAATTCCCTATCAACATTTTTAAGATATGCTAATAAATATGCCACTGTTTAAGGATCATACTGAATCCATTTCCTTTTCAATATAAAAAAGGAAC
>NW_020871840.1:39107-41607 GCF_003789085.1 Penaeus vannamei
GTTTAACTCATTAAATTCAGATATAGCCTCCGCATAACTTATAAGCATCACTCTTGAGGAAAGGATCTTGCAGGAGAGTAAATACTATTAGTTTACTCACTGCAGGTATATCATTAAGTTTTACCAACAAACATGTATGTAAAAGTGTGTGTGAACATTGTATACCACATAGCTAACACATAGCTTTACAAGTTACCATGAAATCAATTAATAGGCCCTATCATTGTGAATATTATTACTACATCATTATTATCATCATTACTATTATGTTAGCAACAATAAGCACAAGTAATGAAAATAAAACCTTTTAAAAAAATCAAGAAATTGGATAAATAGGCCTACTTATTGACTCCTTAATAACAAAAGTTCTTTGGGAGGAATCACTTAATTTTCATGATATGGAAATATAAAGCTAAGGCAAATTGAAAATGCTATTCTTATAGAGGGCAAAAAGTTGCAGTTGTTGATACACTAATCTGCAGTTGGCTTAGGCTCACAGCCTTCATCAACTTGGTGCTCCCAAGTTTCAGCTCTATTTTGCTGTGCATACTGAGGAACACAGTAACCCCATCAACTTCCCAAGAGAGAAATTAGAAATACAGAAAACATAAATTAACCCTGCACTTTATGGTTTACTTTACAACAGCATACAACCTGTCTGGAAAAGAGGCTAAAAAGATATTCTAAGCCTCTTATCAGGGGCTGTAATCCACAATAACCATGAATCACGTAAAAAACAAGGACCAACTGTTTAGTACCCATAACTCAAGGCAGACCCAATGGATACTTGTCCTTTAGTTTGTCACAGGAGAAATAGATGCATTTGGCCTTAATTTCAATATGGTAAATCTATGAAAATAATACATGTCACTGATAATAAAGAATAGGGATATATTTGTAAGTGGATTGCACCAGATGTATGCTGTCTTCAGAAAAAAAAGTTTCAGCTTCTGGAAATTAATTATAACCTCAATATATCTTTAATTTATTAATTAAGAGTTCATGAGCTTGCTTCCATGCCATTAGCACTCTGCTGACTAGCTAATAAATTGCCATCACATATACTAGCATGGCAGATAGTAAATTTCTTTAGCAGTTCCCTACCCTATCAAGTAAGGAAACAGTCTAACCTCTTTCTAGTAATGGCTTCTAAATTGAATGTATTTTTAGGGTTAAAATACAATCTTTTAGGTATACTGTAGATATTCAAAAGATACCAAACAATCTTGATTTCATAAGTCCAGGAGTATAGGACAGCATGAATGTAAATCATGGAAATTATAAACATGAAATACTACTAAAATCGAAGAACAACAAGCAAACTAATAAGGGAAGTCAAATTTAAAGCATGGAAAGACATAATTACTTCATAATTTTAATATAAAGGTGCCAATATTTTGTCGCTCACAGACTAAGTCACCTTCTTCGCTTATCGGCTAAGTCAATGTAAACAAACCATGTAACTCAAAAGATGGTGCTCAAGAAATTAGTGCGTGTGCTACTATCCATCGTTTGATAGACATTTACGCATAATTTCACATTAATTTTCGATATTTACTCTCCAAATGATATAAAGTACCATTATGTTAATTCATTCAATTCATTTCTCTAATCTATTCACATTTTACTCTCTTCAAGATTTGGTGACGTCAGTGTATGGCGCAGTGATACGTCATTGGCAATTGGGTCAGAAGTCGTGTCACTGTGGTTGAGTGTGGTGTTCGAACTGCCACAGTGAGTGTAATGAACCAGTGAAATGGTTTGTCAGTGGTATGATTTATAACAAGAAACAATGTGAGGATAAACAGGGAACTCTAAATTAGTGCAGGATCATAGATTCATCTGGTTGATTAAACCAGGTGTATATTCCTTTTTACTTTTGGTTATCACAAGGCAGTTGGCTAGGGAAGCATGGCAGTCGGTTTGGGAAGCACGGCGGTTGGTTTGGGGGCCTAGCCCTGGGTTAGGAAGGTTTTTGGTTCATACGGATATCTATTTATTAGTTTATTTGTTTAGGCTGGGGTTCATTCACTCAATGTAGTGTCGAATCTTCCATGGCTGAATCTTGGCTCGGGTTTTTCATTTTTGCACTTTCTTTTACTTTTTAAATTACCTTCAAATAATCTTAAAAGGGTAATTTTGTGGGAATTTTGGCTCGTCTTTATGAAAACTTAAATTTCATTACAGTTGTCAAATCAAAGCTTGTGTGGGGGACCCCCCAAACCCTCAATTCCCCACGTGTCCCCCAAAATCGTAGGGGATAGGGGGGGGGGGGAAATATAAGAAAAAACAAACATTCCATCTCCTCTAGATTTACCAAATATTATTGGCAAGATATGTAAATGAAAGTGAAATCAATTTTTTTCACTTGTGTTTCCTAATTATACATACCCTGAAGAATGAAAATATACCATAATTTTTTTATAACAGTGCACAATGAACTTCATTATTTTAACCTTTTATCTTGCTATAATATGCCACAGAGGCCGCATTAACCATC
>NW_020871840.1:49369-51869 GCF_003789085.1 Penaeus vannamei
CTCTTCTCCTCCTCTCCCCTCTCCCTCTCTCTCTCTCCCTCTCCCTCTCCCTCTTCCCTCTCTCTCTCCCTTCCTTCCCCCTCCCCCCTCCCTCCCTCCCTCCCTCCCCTCCCTTCCTCTCTCCCTCCCTTCCCTTCCTCCCTCCCTCTCTCCCTCCCTCTCTCCCTCCTTGTCTCCCTCCCTCCCTTCCCCCTCCCCGCCACTCCAATTAGCGTCGCCGAGACTGGGAATATTTTATCGGCGACGTTGTTTGTTGTTTTGTGCCTTGTCTCCGCCTCTTTATTGGTTGTATACGTCATGCGGGGGAGGAAGCATGGGCCCGGGTGCGGACGGATGCTCCCTCCCCCTCTCCCTCTCTCCTTTCTCTTTCTCGTTCTCGTTCTCTCTCGTTCTTTCGTTCTCTTGCTCTCTCTCTCTGGATCTCTTTCTCTCTCACTCTTTCGCTCTCTCACTCTCTCGCTCTCTCTTTCTCTTTCTCTTTTCTCTTTCTCTCTCTCTCCTCTCTCTCTCTCTCTCTCTCTCTCTCTCTCTCTCCTCTTCCCTCCTCCTCTCCTCTTCCCTCCTCCTTCTCCTCTCTCCTCTCTCTCTCTTATCTCGTCCTCTCTCCTCTTCTCTTCCCTTTCCTTCTCCTCTCCCTCTTTCCTCTTCTCTCTCTTCTCTCTCTCTCTCTCTCTCTCAATCCCTCTGTACTCCTCCTCTCCCTCCCCTCTACCTCTCCCTCTCCCTCTTCCTCTCTCCCCTCATCCTCCTCTCTCTTCCTCCCTCCTCCTTCCCCCTCTCCATCTCTCTCCCTCCGCGGGCGTTAGTTCGGAGCGGGATTAGCTGGCGTTTGGAGGGCCGGGGGGGGGGGGGGGTGATGGTGGGGTAAGGAAAGGGGGGGGCGGTGCCTGACGTGTGCGTGTGTGTTGTTTACGGACCGACAGGCAGGTGTGGATACGGGAAGCGCGTGCATGCAAGCAGTCGCATGCACGAATTGCGCCCTTACATCATCCTCTACTCTTCTCTCTCTGTCTCGCTCCCTCTCTCTCCCTTCTCCCTTCCTTCCTCCTCCTTTCATCCTCTTCCTCTCTCTCCTACACCCTCCCTCCCTCCCTCTCCCTTTTGCTCCTTGCCTACCCCTCTCCCTCCCTCTCCCTCTCCCTCCTCCCTTTCCCTCTTCTCTCTCTCCTTCACCCCCCCCTCCTTGCCCCTCTCCTCTCCCCTCTTTCTCTCTCCCTCACACCTCCCTCCCTTCTTCTCCCTTCCTCTCTCCCTCCCTCCCTTCCTCCCTTCCTCCCTTCCTCCCTCCTCCTCCCTCCCTCGTTAAAAATGAAGTCGCCTCGGAAATGCGTCCTTGATTTGATGTCCATATGAATGCAATCACGTCAGGAATGCGGGCAGGTGGTGCATGCGTCGCCGGTGCTGCCACCTGGTGTTGGGCCGAGGGTGACGCCAGCTGATGAAGGGGCGGGGCAGGGGGCGGGTTGGGTGGGCGGGAGTGGGTGGGTGGGTTGGGCCGAGGGCGCCAGCTGATGAGGGGCGGAGGGGGGTTGGGTGGGCGGTGGTGTGGGGATGGGGAATGGGGGGTAGGGTGGTTGGGTGCCGAGGGCCGAGGGCGATGCAGGTAGGCCGTGATTAGGCGTGACTGCTAGGGGGGAGTTTTTTTTGTTTGTTTTTTTTGCTTTTTTTTTTTTCCCTTTTTTTGTGATCTTTTAAATTTGTGTGTGTGTGGATGTCTGTATCTCTTACTCTCTCTCTCTTTCTTTTTTGTCTTTCTCTTTCTGTCTTTCTCATTTCTTTATTTATGTCTTTCTCTCTTTCTTTCTCTGAACTCTATCTATCTATCGATCTATCTATCTCTATGTGAGTTTATGTATACATCTATTTTTCCTTCCTTCTTCCGCTATCACACACAGAAGAATAGAAATAGAAAGAAAGAAAGAAATAGACACTAGGAAGAGAAAGGAAAAGAAAAAGAAAAAAAAGTGAGAAAGAAAGAGAGAGACACAGTGGGGGAGAGGAAGAGAGAGACAGAGACAGAGACAGAGACAGAGACAGAGACAGAGACAAGAGACAAGAAAAAGAAAAAAAAAAAAAAAAGAGAGAGAGACACACACACAGAGAGTTGAGAGGAAAAGAGAAAGGAGAGAGCGAAAGAACGAGGGAGGGATAGGGGAGGGAATGCGAGTGTAAACAGTCAGAGGCTGAGAAAGAAAGAGAGAGACACAGAGGGGAAAGGAAGAGAGAGAGAGAGAGAGAGAGAGAGAGAGAGAGAGAAGAGAGAGAGATGAGAGAGAGAGAGAGAGAGAGAGAGAGAGAGAGAGAGAGAGAGAGAGAGAAAGAGAAAAAGAAAAGAAAAAGAGAGAGACAGACACACAGAGGGCTGAGAGGAAAAGAAAAAGAAAAAAAAGAGAGAGAGACAGACACACAGAGGGTTGAGAGGAAAAGAGAAAGGAGAGAGCGAAAGAACGAGGGAGGGAAAGGGGAGGGAATGCGAGTGTAAACAGTCAGAGGCCGTAGC
>NW_020871840.1:54369-96869 GCF_003789085.1 Penaeus vannamei
CTCTCTCTCTCTCTCTCTCTCTCTTCTCTCTCTTTCCTTCTCCTTCCTTCCTTCTTCCTGTCCATTCTGATCCTCTTCCTACTCCCCTCCTTCCTTCTTCCTTTCCTCCTCCCCTTCCCTTCCTTCTTCCTTTCCTCCTCCCTCAATCCCTGCCTTCCCCCCTTTCCCCCTTCTTCCTCGTCCTCTTCCCCTCTTCCTTCCTTTCCCTCGTCCTCTTCCCCCTCTTCCTCGTCCCACTCCTCGTCTCCTCCACCTCCCCTTCTCCCTCTTCCTCTCCTCCTCCTCTTCTTCTCCTCCTCCTTCTTCCTCCTTTCCTCTTCCTCCTTCGCGGTGCCCCTTCGTCACTCCCAGCATCTCGGGGGATTTGCGTGGACATCTTCCTTTTTGGGGGATAGATTCTTTACGGGCTGTTTGCGTCTGTTTTTTTGGGGGGTGGGGGGTGGTGGGGTGGGGAGGGTGGGCCGTGAAAGGAGAAGTGTTTTTGGTTTGGTGTCGCATTTATTAGTCACGTTTTTTTTTTTTCTTTTTTTCTTTCTTTTTTTCTTACTTTTGTTCTCTTGTTTTTCTTTTTTTATTTCTTTCTTTCTCTCTTTTTCCTTTTCCTTTTTCTTTCTCTCGAGTCGTGTCTCTTTACCTTTTTATCATTTTCGTGAGGCTATTTGCGTCGCTCCCTCTCTGTGGTCATTTTGACTGGTGAGGGAAAGGGTGAAGGTGTAAAGGCCTCTTTTCCCCTCTTGGAGGAATGGGCGATTTCCCCTCCTGCACCTGCCTCTGCTTCTGCTGCTTTTCCCCCTCTTTTTGGGGGGGTCTTTTTCTGCTCTTTTTTCTCTATTTGTTTGGATTATTGTTTTTTCGAATTTTCTGTTCGCTTTTTTTTCATTTTTTTGTCCCTTCTTATCGTTGTTGTTTTCATTCGCCTTCTTTTTTATTCTTATAATTATTCTTCTCCTTCTTCTCCTCCCCTTTTCTTTCCTCCTCCTCCTCCTCCTACTTCTTCGTCTTCTTCTTTTCCTACTCTTAGTCCTCTCCTCCTCCTCCTCCTTCCCCTCCCATCCCCCTCCTCCTCCTCCTTCCCCTCCCATCCCCCTCCTCCTCCTCCTCCTCCTCCTCCTCCTCCTCCACAAATACTTCCACGCTTGACATCCTGAGAACAGCCCCCGAGCGTCGCCAAACGATACGAAAAATGATTCATTCCGAAGCAGATATCGAATAAAAAGGCCAATTCGCCTCGATGACTTGCCCAAAGGGGTGGGTCTTCTCGCGTTACGCTCCGCCCGGTGCGTGTCGTCGTCGTCTGCAACAAGGGGTCGTTTTAAGGGGGGGTTTCGTTTTAAGGGGGGTCGTTTTAAGGGGGGTCGTTTAGAGAGAGAGGGATTCGTTTCGCTGGAAAAAAAAAAAATTAAATTGGGATACCCTTTTGAGCGAGTTCACAGGGTGGGGGGAGGGGAGGAGGTGGGGAGGGTGGGGGTTTGTGATAGAGATTTGGCTGAAAAAAGAAAAAATTGGGATACCCTTTGGCGGAGGTTCAGCAGGGTGGGGGGGGAGGAGGGGTGGGGGGAGGAGGTGGGGGGGGGGGTTGTGATAGAGGCTTTTGGCTAAAAAAAAAGAAAAAATTAGGATACCCTTTTGTGCGGAGGTTTCACAGGGCGGGGGAGGGGAGGGGGGGGGTAGTGGGGTAGGGGTTTTGTGATGGAGGATTCGGTTATTGGTGAAAGAATCGCGGATATATTTTTAGTTGGGGGAATTAATTGGATTTCGGTTCGTCTTCTCTTGGATGGTTGGCAATAAAACGTTGACAGAATAAAATGAATAAAACGCTGACAGGAGGTAAAACGTTGACGGAGGAAAACGTTGGCAGAGTAAAACGTTGACGGAGGAAAACGTTGGCAAGGAACGGAGGAAAACGTCGACGGAGGAAAACGTTGACGGAAGAAAACGTTGGCAGAGGAAAACGCTGACAGAGTAAAATATTAACGGAGGAAAACGTTGACAGAGTAAAACGTTGCGGAGGAAACGTGCAGAGTAAATATTAACGGAGGAAAACGTTGACAGAGTAAAACGTCAGAGTAAAATATTACGGAAGAAAACGTTGACAGAGTAAAAACGTTGTCGGAGGAAAACGTTGACGAGTAAAATCGGAAGAAAACGTTGACAGAGTAAACGTTGTCGGAGGAAAACGTTTGACGAGTGGAAAAACAGTATTAACGGAGAAAACGTTGACGGAGGAAAACGTTACAGAGTAAATATTAACGGAGGAAAACGTCGACGGAGGAAAACAGATATAATGCTGACGGAGTAAAACGTTGACGGAGGGAAGCGCCTGGCAATCAGGAAATAGCGAAACAAGCCATTGAATATACCGAGTGACGCCGGGGGAATGGTACTGCCCGCTAATTCCACGCGCGCGCCGGTCACACGGGTTATTTGCGCGGGTCATTTGCGTGCGCCGGTGGTTCAGCGGGTGAGTGATACTTCCTTCAATTGACTTTTAATTACTGAGTGTTATGCGTACTGGATGTTGCCATTTATGTTTGTGAACTTCGAATATTGATTAAGGGATGTGAGTGCTGAGTGTTGCTATTTGTGTCTGTGGTCTGAGCTTCTTAGTTTGATTAGTAAAACTTTAATTAGTAAGTGGTATATATGCTGAATATTACCGTTTATGTGTGTGGTCTTAATTTTCTTGATTTAAGAAATATATGTATATACATTTGTTTTTATATCGGGTATTGTAACAAGCACGATAGATTGAGAGATTTTGATATCTTGTTGATACGGTGACGTCATAACCAAAGTGTTTATGTTTGAGTTCGTGTAAAGATTATTAATATGGTATATATAGTTATTTTTTTCGCGAAAAATCAGAAGAGATGCATAATTAGTACTGAATTGTAGATTTATTAAGAATGAGACTTGTAGGATGTATTGTAAGTATTTTATGTGTAGTTTCCGATCCTGTTTTGGTGCCAAGTAATTTTTTGAAAAGTTTTTCTCAGTTACTGCCGGCTTATTATGTATATTATTTAAAGAAATGTTTTACGTCTTTCGAAATATTACTGTTTATTTCCCTAGATCTACTAAGCTTACTTTTTCATAGTGATTGAAATTATTGCTCTTTGTATTTTGGCGGTTGTTGAAGCGGAATGCAATCGTATCTGAACAAAATCATCTGGTCTTAGGCGTGTGTCAGAGGGTGGTTGACAACTCCACATGGAGAGGACGTAACGTGGAGTGGAGTTTGCGATGTGGAGTGGACGCGGAAGGAAGTGGAGTCTGTGAAGTGGAGTGGATATAGAGGATAGTGGAGTTTGTAATGTTGAGTGGACGCAGAGGTAGTGGACTGTGACATGGCTGGATGAGGAAGTGGAGTTTGTGACGTGGAGTGGACGCGAGGGAAGTGGAGTGGAGTATTCCGTGCGGAGTGCGGGCGTCGCGGCACTGCAGGGCGGTGGGTGTCCGGCCCGAGCGAGGGGGCCGTGGCGGGGCGCGGCGACGAGCGAGTGCGACGGCGGGCAGGGCGTGGGCGAGTGAGTGCGACGGCGGGCGGGGCGTGCGGGCGAGTGTGGCCCTGTTGCGGGGAAGCTCAGGGGGCCGAACACGCACACACGCACACACACACACACACACGCACGCACACATACACACACGGCCCCGCGCTGGTGGTGGTGGTGGCGGTGGCGGTGGCGGTGGTGGTGGTGTGTAGTAGGCAGTCGTGGTAGCTGTGTGGCACTGGCTGGCTGGCTGGCGGCACTGGGAGCGAGCGGCCAGATAGTCGCGGCACCCAGTGTTGACCCGTCGCGAGCACCGCCTGGCTGGCTCCTCGCTGACACCCGCTCGTGGTACTCGCCCGCAGCGCCTTCGTCGGAGTCTTGAGGGAGGCCTTGGGGGGGATGAGGACCCCACCCCTCCACCCTCCCTCTGATAAGACGTGCGCGATGTGGAGAATTATTATTATCTTTTTTTTAACCCCTTCTAGATTTTTCTCAACCTTTTTGTTTTTGTTTTTCTTTGCTTTTCACTTTTCTTCTCTGTTTTCTTGTTACTTTTTTTTTTACATTGTTTTTGTTTTGTTTGGTGTAGTACTGCTGGAATCTTTTCCGTTTATGTTTTTTTTTCTTGAAACTTGTTTTTGTTTCACGATTTTTTTTTATTATCATTATTTTTGTTCCATATTTCCTCGTGTTATGTGTTTGTGCTCACGCAAAGGACTGCTTGGAAAATCTACACACAAAATGGGCCAAGAAAGAAAAAAAGAGAGAGAAAAAAAAGGAAAAGCGATGAAAAAAAAACAAAAAAAAAACGAAAAAAAAACAGAAAAGCGAAGTGAGGCCCAGAGAACATCCCAGGAAGTTGGCAGCGTCCAGTGCCTCTCAGCAGTGAATTTACAAGTGAAACATCATCTCCGCCAGCGCCTCTCTCTGTGACGGACCGACCGACGACCGACCGACGGCACCAGGGAGTCTGTGGGTGTGTTGGGGCGAAGGGGGGGGGGGGAGGGGGGCTACGAGGTGCAGTTTCCAGATGTCTTCTCCTCTTGTGGTGTCCTGCTCTGTCTCTCTCTCTCTTGATCTCTTTCTATTTCTCTTCTTTTGTCTTCTCTCGTATTTTTTTGTATTCCTTTTCTCACTTTCTCTTTCTCTTCCTTGTCTTCTCTCTCCTTTTCTTGATATCCCCTTTTCTCTCTCTCTCCTTTTCCCCTTTCTCCTTTCTCTTGACATCCCCCTTTCTCCTCTTCCTCACACTTGACATACCCTTTTCTCTCTTTCCCTCTCTTCCCTGTGTTCTCTCTCTCTCTCTGACATCCCTTCTCCTCTTCCTCACACTTGACATACTCTTTTCTCTCTTTCCCTCTCTTCCCTGTGTTCTCTCTCTCTCTCTTGACATCCCCCTTTCTCCTCTTCCTTACTCTTGACATCCCCTTCTCTCTCTCTCTCTCTTTCCCCTTTCTCCTCTCTCTCTCTCTTGACATCCCCCTTTCTCCTCTCCCTCACTCTTGACATCTCCCTTTCTCCTCTCCCTCACTCTTGACATCTCCTCTCTCTCTCTCTCCCTTTCCTCCTTGTGACTTTCCAATCTCCCCACCTTTTACCCCCTCTGTTTGTCCCCCACCTTTTCTCCCCCTCTCTCCTCCACCCCCCCTATTGAGCCCCCCCCCCCCCACTTCCCTGCTAAATGACATTGCTTCCTTGTTCTTCTTCAGGTCTTTGTGTGTCCACGCTGTTCTACGCTTTGTCACCCCTGCCTGTTCTTCCTCTTTGTCTTATTCTTGTGTGTATGTGTGTGTGTGTGTTTCCTTGTTCTTTCTATGTTTTATCAGATCGGTGTTCTTCGAATTGTGACTGGCTCTTAACTCCTCGTCTTGTTTGGGTCGTGTTGTTTGGGTCTGTCGGGTCTCTGTGTCTCTGTCTGTGTGTGTTGTGTGTTGTGTTTGGTCTGTTTGTGTGTCTGTCTGTTTGGGTCTGTTTGGGTCTATTCTCCTTGCTTCTGTCTGTCTGTTTGTGTTTGTATCTGTGTCTGTTTGTCTGTCTATTTCTGCCTGCCTCTGTTTGTGTTTGTATGTCTGTCCCTCTGTGTCTGTGTGTTTGTCTGTCTATTCTCCTTGCCTCTGTCTGTCTGTCTGTCTGGCTGAATGACTGTCGTTGTCGTACCTCGTCTCTCATCTGAATTCACGGAGTTCACGTTTCTCGTCAGGTTCTCAGGTCTTTCGTCCTTCTCTCCCTCTCGTTCTTTCTTCTTCTCCTTCCTCGTTCTACCTTTTTCCTTTTCCTGTCTGTCTCCTTTTCCTCCTCCTCCTCCTCATACCTCTTTCTTTCTCCTTCTTCTTCCTCGTCGTCGTCGTCGTCCTCCTCCTCCTCCTCCTCCTCCTCCTCCTCCTCCTCCTCCTCCTCCTCCTCCTCCTCCTCCTCCTCCTCCTCCTCCTCCTTCTCTCCCTTCTCTTCTTTCTCCTCCTCCCCTTCTCTTCTTTCTCCTCCTACCCCTCCTCCTCCTCGTTCGCACATTGTTGCTCTTATTCTCCCGTGCTTGTCAACTCCTTATTTTCCCTGTCAACTCCATCAACTCGGCCCCTCTTGCCTTTCTTTATGCAACTCCGCTTTTTAGCTCCTTGTATTTCTCCCATTTTTATTAATGTCTCGCGTCTACACCGTCTTTTGTTTTGTTTTTCTTATTACTTTCTTTCTTTTTTATCTTTGCTTCGATGTTTTTTGTTTTTCTTTTTACTTTCTCTCTTTTTTTTGTCTTTGCAACGATGTTTTGTTTTGTTTTTCTTTTTACTTTCTCTCTTTTTTTGTCTTTGCTTCGATGGTCATGTTACAGCATCCTCCCGAGTCTTTCTGTTGTTTCAGCTTAAGTGTTTCTACCTGGTACCTGTGTCTGTGTTTTATTTCCTTGTTTTGTTTTGTTTTTTTAGCTCTGTTTTTTGTGTCTTTTGTCTTTTTTTTCTTACTGTTTTTTGATACGCAATTTTGTTTTTTGTCTGTGTTTATCTTCTTTTTTTTCGTCTCTCTCCCTGTCCCCTATTTCAGCCAGATGTCTCCCCCTGTATCGCTCTCTCTTTTTTTATGTTCACGCACCTGCCATTTCCCCTCCCTGCCCCCCTCTCTCTCTCTCTTTTCCCCTTCGCGAAATCTGTCTCGCTCTCTCCCCTCGTTTCCTGGTAACGCCTTTGCTATGCAGGCTTCCCTCCCTTGCTCCCCTGTACCTCGTGTTCTGTGTTTTCCTTCGTTTGTTTCGTGTTTGTCGGGGCGTTCATCTCCTTCGTGCGTGTTGTATGGGCGTTCCCCTTAAACGTACGTGTTTTAGGGGGCGTTTCTCTCTCGCGTACGTGTTGTATGGGCGTTCCCTTCTCACGGACGTGTTGTATGGGCGTTCCCCGTGTTGTATGGGCGTTCACGTGTTGTATGGGCGTTCCCTTCCGTACGTTTGTATGGGCCTTCCCCTCTCACGCACTGCCCCGAAGCACGAAGCACCTGATTCTTGAGAGCGTTAGGTGCGTCGGGCCCCATACCCCCCCCCCCCCCGCCATGAGGTTCACCTGGACCCCCCTTCCCCCCCCTCCCCCCCCCTTCCCCCTAGGCGACGCGCGGACAGACCCTCGGTGTCGGAGGCAGTGGCGCCGTGACCTCCTGCGAACACACGTGGCCGCCGATGAAGTGATGTGAGGATGTGGTGGTTCTCCCCCTTGGAAGAGAACGCACTTGAGAGAGAGAGAGAGAGAGATGTTATTTTCGAGCATTTTGAAAAAAAGAACAAGGCCACGGAAAAAAACATTTTAAAAAGAACAAGGCCACGGAAAAAAAACATTTTGAAAGAACAAGGCCACGGAAAAAAAACATTTTGAAAAGAACAAGGCCACGGAAAAGGTTTCAAAGCTGATGATGTTGCAGTGTTTTTGTTGCTTTTTTCCAACTCTTCGATTGCCATTAGCATTGCGTGTCGCGTCCTCGGGCCGCGGCGGATTGTAAGTATGGTTCCCCTGTTGCTTGGTGTGCGAGGTCCGAGGTCCTCTTGCTCGCGTGATGTCATGGCGGGGGCTTATTGCGGCCGCCGTGACATCATAGGTCAAGGTGACAGCTGTCTGGTGACCCGGAGATAGTAAGTAATGAGGTTGAGCGGAGTTTGGGGCGAGGACCAGAGGAGGAAGTGGCCGCCGGGGCGTCTCGCTGTTTCTGAAGGCGGCCGAGGCGCAGGAGGAGAAGGAGGAAGAGAAGAAGAAGAAGAAGAAGAAGGAGGAGAAAAAAAGAAAAAGAGGAATAGGAAGAAGAGGAAGAAGGGAGGGAGACAAAGGACGGACGTCCCTGTGCCAACGGGGGCGGCTCTCCCCCCGAGGCAAACCCGGCGGTGACTCAGGGAACACGGGAGGCCCTGTGCTGCTGCGGCGACCTCATCGGCGCGTTGGTGTTGGTGGCGGTCGTTAAGCGGCGAGCGTAAATAAATAACACGGAGTAGGAGAAGGACTTCTCCCTCACCCCCTTCTTCTTCTTCCCCTTTCCCACCCACCTCACGCCCCCCGCCCTCTTCCCCCTTCCACCCACCTCACGCCCCTCTCCTCCTTCCCCTTTCCCACCCACCTCACGTCCCCCGTCCCTCCTCCCCTTCCCACCCACCTCACGCCCCCCGCCCCTCCTCCTTCCTCCTACCCACCTCACGCCCCCCGCCCCTCTTTCCCTTCCCACCCACCTCACGCCCCCCTCCGCCCCTCACCTCCCCCTTCCCACCCACCTCACGCCCCCTCCTCTCCTCCCCTCCTCCCCCCTCCCCGCAACTGCATGCCCGTCATACATCTCCCGCTCAAGTGCGTAATGTGTCGGGTGCCCGCTTATTCGGGGAAGGTGACGTCACGCGGAAACGTTACTCGGGGGGGAGGGGGGGAGGGGGGCGCTTTGTTGTCGCGCGGGGCAGGGCCACCAGATCCCCCCCCCCCTCCCCCCTCCTTCCTCACCTCCTTCACGCCCCCTCACCCCCTTCCACGCCCCCGCCCCATTCGCACGCGCGCCCGCGCTGGCCCGCCGATCAGCTGACGGGGCCGGCCGGAGCTCTAATTAGAAGGACGCGCGACGCCGCACACTCAATCAGAGGAGGGGGAGAGGGAGGGGGGGAAAAGGTGGAGGAGGAGGGGGGGGGTCGTCGCGCCGAAACGTGGTCGCGGGGCGGGGCGAGAGGCCGGCCATGCGGGGCGTGTTACGTGACGCCCGGGCGGGGATATGAGGGCGGTTATGTGAGCCGAGGCCGAAGGACCCGCTCGGCTCTTGAGGAAGATTATGTATATATATATATATATATATATATATATATATATATATATATATATATATATGTGTGTGTGTGTGTGTGTGTGTGTGTGTGTGTGTGTGTGTGTGTGTGTGTGTGTGTGTGTGTGTGTGTGTGTGTGTGTGTGTGTGTGTGTGTGTGTGGTGTGTGTGTGTGTGTGTGTGATTTAGATAGATGTAGATTTTGCGTGCGTAATACAGAGGTATGCGAGTAGTGTATGAATGTACATATATGCTGTATATGCTGTGTACGTATATATGTACATGTAGATGCGTATGTTCAAATGTATGTATGTGTACAGACCATATACATATATTTTATATGATATATGCTCTCTATGGATGTGGGTATGTAGGTTATGTAGGCTGTGTATGTATGTATGTATGTGCACCGACCAGGATATAACAGAGGCGGAAAGCAGACAGACATGAGAAAGGACACTTGTTATTGTGCGTGGGAGTCGCATGATGAGTTGATGGGCCGGTGGGGGCGTGGTGGGTGGGAGGGTGGGTGGGTGGTGGGGGAGGGAGGGAAGGAGGGTGGGTGGGAGACAGGGAGGAAGGAGGGAGGGGGAATGAACACGAGGTCAAGGGGAGAAAGAACAAAAGAAGAGAGAGAGAGAGAGAGCAGACAGGCAGAACCAGAGACAGACAGACAGACAGACAGAAACAGAGACAGACAGACAGAACAGAGACAGACAGAACAGGCAGAGACAGAGACAGACAGCAGACAGTAGACAGAACAGACAGACAAACAGAAACAGAGACGGAGAAGGCACGCAATGCAAGGCGAGAGTACTGTCAAGGGGAGATGAAATTAGGGGAGTGAGGGAGGGGAGGGGAGGGAAGGGGAAGGGGAAGGGGAGGGGAGTGAGGGAAGGGGCGTCCGTGACATATAGTGCAGACGGAGCCGCGAGTGCGTAATTAAAGTCGGGAATACTTGCAGTGGAGGGGAGAATAAGGGAGGAAGGGGGAGGAAGGAGGGAGAAGAGGTATGGCGAAGGGAGGAAGGAGGAGGAGGAGAAGAAGAGGTACGGCGAAGGGAGGAAGGGTAGGAGAAGAGGTACGGCGAAGGGGAGAAGGGAGGAGGAGGAAGAAGGATAAGAAGGGAGGGAGAGGATAAAGGCAGGACGAAGGGAGGAGGGAAGGGAAGAAGAGGCAGGGCGAAGGGAGGAAGCGAAGGGGACGGAGAAGAGAGGCGAAGGGGAGAGAATAAAGACACGGAGAAGGGAGGAAGCGAAGGGGAAGAAAATAAAGACACGGCGGAAGGGCGGGGAAGCGGTAAGGGCGTCGGCTTACAGGTGGACCCGCTTCCCGCCCGTGTCGTAAGGGCCCCGTGGACTGATGGCGACGCTGCCGGGGCGGATCAAAGGCGGCAGACGGACGGGGGGAGGAGGAAGAGGGGAAGGAAAGGAGGAAGGAAGGAGGAGATAAGGAAGGAGAAGGAGGAAGAGGAGGGGGAAGGAGAGAAAGAGAAGATAGCGAAGGAGAATAGAGGAGAGGAAAGGAGGAAAGGAAGGAGAGGAAGGAAGAGGAGAAGAAGGGAAGGATTGAAATAACAACCATAAGTTTCAGTGATAGGTAAATCTGATCACGAATCATGATAATGATCGGACGATGAATAATTAAGATGATAAATCATAGAATCAAATAATCCGAATAAGATAGCATCACAACATATAGTGAAGGATTATAGACTTAGTTGACTCGAGGACTATATAATATTGAATATAGTCGGATGCGAAGATGATAAATGGAGCGTACTGACATAGAAAGAAGACGAGAGAAGTGGATGCGCACAAATTGTTCCAGAAGGGTGCGTGCGGATGTTACGAAGAGAATCGAGGATAGGCCTAGGTACTGTAAGCGACACGAAGAGGGACAGGGAAGTGAGACACTGGGAATTTAGATGGCATTGGGTAGTGAAACGAATTAGTTAGGAAAGCAATTGATAGAAATCTTTGACGCGGGAAAAGGTAGAGAATTGGGGATATACAGCGGTGGGTGTTCCGTGTTCATAGATGTTCCTTGCATGTCTGATGTTCATAGACGTACACTGCGGATGTGCACGGGATGATTCTATCATGTCGATGCAGGAAGTTCTTCCATTGAATGTTCATACGAGAAGTGAAGTGTGTATGAGAATGTTCATGATGTTCTTCATTGATGTTCATGGATGTTCTTCACGTGTAAGAGTATTCGATCGGGATTCTTCTTCTTGGGCGCAGGTGGATGTTACACTCGTGAATATAATGATGTTATCATGGCGGGATGTAGGCATTGATGTTCGAATTGAATGTCAGTTTCGACCCGAACTACGTCCATCGAGGGATGTTCTTACCACTCGCGGACATGTTCATAGAAATGTTTTGATGTCATGGATGTTATTCATTGATATACATGGTGATCTTGATGGTTTCATGAATGTTTTGAAGTTCCATGGATGTTTTTCATTGATATACATGGTTGATCTTGGATGTTCATGAATGTTTGAAGTTCATGGATGTTTTTCATTGATATACATGGTTGATTCTTGGATGTTCATGAATGTTTGAAGTTCAGAGTTTTTCATTGATATACATGGGTTGATACTTGATGTTACTATAGATTTTGATGTTTATTCAGATGTTTTTCATTGATATCATGGTTGATCTTGGATGTTCATCGAATGTTTGAAGTTCATGGATGTTTTTTCATTGATGAATACATGGTTGATCTTGGATGTTCATGAATGTTTGAAGTTCATGGATGTTTTTCATTGATATACATGGTTGATCTTGGATGTTCATGAATGTTTGAAGTTCATGGATGTTTTTCATTGATATACATGGTTGATCTTGGATGTTCATGAATGTTTGAAGTTCATGGATGTTTTTCATTGATATACATGGTTGATCTTGGATGTTCATGAATGTTTGATGTTCATGGATGTTTTTCATTGATATACATGGTTGATCTTGGATGTTCATGAATGTTGAAGTTCATGGATTTTTTCATTGATATACATGGTTGATCTTGGAATGTTTCATGAATGTTTGAAGTTCATGGATGTTTTCATTGATATACATGGTTGATCTTGGATGTACAGAATGTTTGAAGTTCATGGATGTTTTTTCATTGATATATGGTTTGATCTTGGATGTTCATGAATGTTTGAAGTTCATGGATGTTTTTCATTGATATACATGGTTGATCTTGGATGTTCATGAATGTTTGAAGTTCATGGATGTTTTTCATTGAACGTGACATGGTATTGAAGGATGCCTTGGGATGGTTCATCGAATGCATTGCTAGAAGTTCATGGGACGTTTATTTTCAAATTGATGATATATGGTTGATTCTAGTACGGATGTTCGTCATCGCGATTAACAGTGTTGTTTGAAGTTCATGATAGGGATGTGTTGTCCAGTTGACATATACCATGGTTGAGATCTTGGATTGTCATTGAAATGTTCCATGATGTTCATGGAAAGATCCGCGAGGGAACAGGATGGCTCCTTCTTTCAATTGAATATAACTATGGGGATTGATCTTTCGGAATTAGTGGATCATGGAAAATGCGTTGCTCGAGAGTTCAATTAGGGATGTTTTATCTTCGATTGATCTGAGATACACTTGTGCATGGTGATAACGTTCGTGATGCTTCATGAAGATGTAGAGCGGAGAGGTTCATGGATGATTTTTCATTGATATACCACCGCAACGCCATGTTGATCCTTGGATGTTCATGAATGTTTTGAAGTTATGGATGTTTTTCATTGAATATAGCATGGTTGGATCTTGGATGTTCATGAATGTTTGAAGTTCATGGATGTTTTTCATTGATATAAACGCGCATTGGGTGAATTACTTGGATGTTGCAGTACTGAATGTTTGATGTTCATGGATGTTGTTCAATTGAGATTATACATGGTTGAAATCTTGGATGTTCCATATTGAACATGTTTGAAGTTCATAGGAGTTTATTCATTGATAAATACACTGCTTGGTATGAATCATTGATGGAGTGTTCATGAAATGCGTTTGTGGAAGTTCAATCGGACTGTTTTTCATTGATATACGTTAACAATAGGTATTGGATCTTGGATGTTTCATGTAATGTGTGCTGGAGGTGGTTCCATACAAGGACAAGGATGTTGGCTTTCACTCGATGTTCATGAAAAGTGTTTGAAGTTCGGAATTGTCGGAATGTTCTTCATTTGATGTTCATCGGAATTGATGTTTGATGTTCAGGGATGTTCTCTGACACTGATGTGGTGCAGATAATGAAGAGGAAAATGATAGGCCTATAGACGCAATGTTATTTCTGGGGCAAATCCTTGGCTGGGGAGAGAGTTCAACGTGAGAAACATAGGTGGATAGGTCCTCTCTGAGAAGGAATTTTTATTGACCGTTGGAATAGGGAAGGTGGGGGAGGGAGGAGAGGGGAGGGGATAGGGGGGTGAGGAGAGGAGAGGGAGGGGAAGCGGAAGGAGAGGGAGAGATGGGGAGAGAGGGGAAAGGGGAAGGGGGAAGGAGAGGGGAGAGATGGGGAAGGGGAAGGGGAAAGGGGAAAGGGGGAAAGGGGAAGAGGGGGAAGGGGAGAAGGAGAGGGGGAGAATGGGAAGGGGAGAGGAGAGGGGGGAGAGGGGGAGAAGAGAAGGGAGGGGAAGGGAAGAGGGGGAGAAAGAAGGGGGAGAAGAGGCGAGAGAGAGGAAGGAGGGAGACGGGGAGAGGGGAGAAGGGAATGGAAGGGGAAGAAAGGGAAGTTGGGGAGGGGGGAGAGGAGCAGTAACGGAGGGGCCGAGCTACCGAGGGTCACCGCCACCTTAAATCCGACCGTGGCAGCATACAGGCGACAAGATCTCCGGTTCGAATTA
This sequence comes from Penaeus vannamei, assembly GCF_003789085.1. Taxonomy (NCBI): domain Eukaryota; kingdom Metazoa; phylum Arthropoda; class Malacostraca; order Decapoda; family Penaeidae; genus Penaeus; species Penaeus vannamei. The sequence goes on from NW_020871840.1 coordinate 67,997, forward strand.
CAATTGATTCGCTTACTGATACTCCGGCCCCTCCCCACCACCCTGCCCCTACCTCCTTCATCCAGCCTACCCATAAAACTCTCCCCTACGTCTCTAGGTCTCCACTCTCCGCACCCCCCCCTAATCACTAAAACTCCCCCTCCTCCCAATCCCCAGCACCCACCCCCACACCGCCACTTCGGCTCGTTCATCCAGCACCGCAGATAATTCTTTCCGTCCTCCTCCCCCAGGGGTCGTTCTCCCTCCCCCTACCCCCTCCCTCTCCTCTCCCCCCTTCCCCCTCCCACTCCCTCCCCCCTTCCCTTTCCCACTCCTCCCACGGTAGAGAAGAGACTGGTGGGCATCCGCGGCAAGCTTCCGTAAACAAATAAATACCCGGTGGAGGGAAGCTGAGGTCCGCCGCCATGACCGCAAGTCTCGTCTGCCCTCTCGCGGCACTCTGCCAATAGTGCCTTCCTACACCACCTACCCCCCTACCCTTCCCCCTCTCCGCCCCCGTTTTTTCTGCTGTGGGGGAGCTTGTCTGCTCGGGCTGGGCTGGGTTTTAATTTATTTATTAATTTATATTATTTCATTTTTTATTTTCTTTCATTCATTATTATTTGTTTATTTATTCATTTTTTAATTAGTCCATTAGGTGGTGTGTGGTTGTGTGTGTGTGTGTGTGCTCTGTATCTGGTATTGTTTTGTCTAATCTGTCTGTGTGTATGTATGTTATGATATGTTGTATCTGTGTGTGTGGTTGTGGTGTGTGTGTGTGTCTGTGTGTATGTATGCATGTATATTGTATCTGTATGTGGGTGTGTCGGTTGTGTTTGTGTGTGTATGTATGCATGTATGTGTATCTGTAATGTGTGTGTGTGTGTGTCGTGTCTGTGGTTGTGTGTATGGGTATCTGTATGGATTTTCTGATATGTGTGGGTGTGTGTTCTGTACTGTCTATCATGCAGTGTGTATGTATGCATGTATGTGTATCTGTATGTGTTTAATGCTGTCTGTCTGTCGTGTCTGTGTGTAATGGGTATCTGTATATTGTTTATCTGTCTGTGCGTGTGTGTGTAGTGTATGTTGTATGTATGTGTTTTATCTGTGTGTCCTGTGTCTAAGGGTGTGTTGTAGAAGCTCTTATTGGTCTGTACTCGCTAATGTACTGCGCGTATGTATGTATGTGTATCTGTCTGTGCGAGTGCGCTGTATGTTGTAAGGTATCGGCGCGTCTCTCTCAGACAGCGAGCGATTTTTCCGGCAAGATCCTTCCCTCACGCTCGTGCCTCTCCGCCCTCTCCCGGCCGCCCGCGTAATGCCCTCATAACCCACATGCGCCCTCATAACCGCGGCTCAGGAGGAGGAGGAGGAGGAGGTGGCGACCCTGAGACGTTTACACAGCTGGCTGATCGAGACGCCGAAAGACCACTAATGGGCCGGCCCCTCCCTCCTCCCCCTTTCCTTCCTTTCTCCTTTTTTTCTCCTTTCCTTTCTCGATTCCTTTCTCCTTTTTCCTTCTCCCTTCGGCTTCCCCTCCCTGTTCCGTTTTCCCGGTCTCCTTTCCTTTCTCTATCTCCTTTCCCTTTCCCCGTCTCCTTTCCTTTCTCTATCCCTTTTCTCTTTCTCCTTCCCCTCCCTGCTCCTTTCCGCCCGCCTCCTTATTCGCACACCTTTATTCCCTTTTTCCGCCCCCCTTTACCTCTCCCTCCCCATTTCCTTTTCCCTTCTCCACCCACCTTCCCACCCCTTCCCCACCCCCTTTATCTTGTCCCGCCCTTTCCCCACCTTCTCCTTCCCCTCCCCGGCCCTCTTCCCTGCCCACGCCCCCCTTCCTCCTCCCTTCCCTGCTCCCTTCCCCGCCCCCTTCCTTGCCACCGCCCCCGCCCTCATCGGAAAAGATATCTTACTTCCGTCGCTCGTCGTCGCGCTGGCGCCACGGCACAGCGCACGTACACGCGCGCACGCAGCTTGCGGTAACACGGGCGCATTCATGTGAGGGATGGGAGGAAGGGGGGGGGAAAGGAAGAGGGAGAAAAAGAGGTGAAAAGGAAGATGGAGAAAGAGAGAGGGAAAGGAAGAGGGAGGGAGAGAGAGGGGAAAGGAAGAGGAGAAAGAGAGAGGGAAAGGAAGAGGAGGAGGAGGAAGATGGAGAAAGAGAGAGGGAATGGAGAGAGAGAGAAATAGAGCTATAGATGACAGGCAGACAGATAGAGACAGAGTCTGCATATCCCGGCGCCTAGACCCCGCCCACGCCTGGGAACGAAGGGGCGTGAAGCAAGATCTGATAAAGGGGCGAAAAGAAATGCTACGAAATACGTAATTGAAATAGAGAGGAAGAGTTGATAAAAGCAGTGGAAGGTAGGAGGAGTAAAGAGAGAAAAGGCAGTAAGAGAGAGAGAGAAGAGAAAGAGAAAGAGAAAGAGAAAGAGAAAAGAAGAAGAGAAAGAGAAAGGAGAAGAGAGAGAAGAGAGAGAGAGAGAGAGAGAGAGAGAGAGAGAGAGAGAGAGAGAGAGAGAGAGAGAGAGAGATATATCAATGAGAGGTTTGTGCCTCTGTAGCTCACGCATAGTAGATCATGTATAGTGTGTGTGTGAGTTAGTGTTTCTTTTCTGTGGTGTGTGTGCGTGCGTGCGTGCGTGCGTGTGTGTGGTGTGCGCGCGTTGTGTGGTTTGTACATGCGTCTGTATGATTTTGTGTATGTATTTATGAATGCATGTATTTATGTACGTTTGCGTGTTTGTATGTGTGTGTGTAATTATTCACAGTAGCCGCTCACAAGGCCGCGGGGCGCTGCTGGGCGAGGCCCGAAAACGCCGGCGTGCCGAGAGGCCATTGACCATAAAGTGCCACTCATTAGGTCAACACAGCTGTGCTGGCACCCTCGTGGGAGCATTGGGAGGGGGGGGGGAGGAGGCACCGTCGCTTTGTGCAGCCTAGGGGGGGGGGAGGGAGGGAGGGAGGGAGGGAGGGAGAGGTTTATAAGAATGTGGCAGTGAAGGTGTGTTATTCCTGGCGGCAGCGATAACGAGGGCATAGGGGTGTGTGCGTAATAGGGACGGGATAGGGATCGGATCAGGTCGCGCTCCCGGTTCGCCGCGAAGGGGGTGAACGCGGATGAACGTGTGTGGAGCCGCGTGAACATGAGTGGAGTTTGCTTTTGAACGCGGATGAACGTGTGGGGAGCCGTGCGAGCGTGAGTGCAGTTTGTTTTTTGAACTGGAGGTGAATTTTCTTTTGAGTTTGGTGAAGGCATCCGGATGGGCGTGTGGGGGTTGGACGCCGAGTAGGAGTTGGGTGGGGTTGGGGGTTGTTCAGTCTTTGTCCGTCTGTATGTCTGTCTGTGTGCCGTCTGTCTGTCCGTGTGTCCAAATTTTTGCATAACATAATAATATGTAAGATGGTTTTGCGTAGAGATCTGTGCAATCCTTAGTGATAGAGTGTAGAGACCTGTGTAGCGATTCTGTGTAATGTATGGTGGTTTAGCGTAGTTTAGCAGTGCTTAATGCTGAAGGGTGTAGAGACATGTATAGGGACTCTGCGTAGTGTATGTTGGCTTAGTGTAGAGATCTGTGCAATGTTTAGTAAAGATCTTTGCAATGTTTAATGATAGAGTGTAGAGACCTGTGTATAGCGATTCTGTGTAGTGTATATTATTGGCTTAGTGTAGAGATCTGTGCAATGTTTAGTAAAGATCTTTGCAATGTTTAAAGATGGAGAGTGTATAGACCTGTGTATAGCGATTCTGTGTAGTGTATGGTGGTTTAGCATAGTTTAGCAGTGATTGATGATGAAGGGTGTAGAGACCTGTGTAGGGACTCTGCGCAGTGTAAGATGGTTTAGTGTAACGATTCTCTCGGGGCTGGGGCTGGGCGGTAGGGGGGGGGGATGGGGGCTTGTCGCAGGTGAGGAGGGGGGGAGAGGGTCGGCGTCTCACGAGGTCTGGCTGGTACGTCGGTCATTCGTCTATCTTTCTCCCCTTTTTTATTGTTTTTTTTTTTTTTTTTGTGTGTGTGTGTGTTCGCCTTTTCTGTCTCTCTCTTTCCATCGTCTTTTTTTCCTTCTTTCTCTCTTATTTTCAGTTTCCGATTTCTTGTCAGCGTGCGTGTATAGGTTGACGTTGAAAAAAAAAAATGTTTGTGTGCTTAAGTGTTTGTTTATTTATGTGTCATTTTTGTGTTGTCCTGTTTTGTGTGTGTTTATGTTTATGTTTCAGTTTGTTTGTGTGTATGTGTCTGTTTGTATTTTATGTTTGTGTGAATGTAAACAAGCTCCCGATGCGAACGATTAAAAGGTGTAGGAGAGGCCGACAGATTTAGCCATTATACCAGGACAGCACAAGGAAAGGGGGAGAACTAGTTTAGGTCGAGATAAAAAGGGACACTTTTATTCCAGCGTGTGGGAGAGTCAGCCACGATGCTCCTGTCGGGAAGATAGGGCGAGAAAGACACACACACACACACACACACACACAACACACACACACACACACACACACACACACACACACACACACACACACACACACACACACACAACACACACACACACAAACAGACGGAGGAGATGCGAGACCCGTGACTGTTGGGTGTCCTCTCGCTGCGGTCTCGGTCACGTCTCTGAGGGGGCGTGGGGGTGAGGGGGAGAGGGGGAGAGCGAGGGCCTGAGGTAAGGGGGGGAGGGGAGAAGGAGGTGGGTTGAGTAGTGGGGGGGGAGCGAGGGCGTGAGGTAAGCGGGGGGGGAAGGGGAGGTGGTGTGTAGGGGGTAGTTGGGGGGAGCGAGGGCGTGAGTTGGGGGTGGGGGAGAAGGGAAGTGAGCTTGTGTGCGGTTGGACACTGAGTAGGGGTTGGTGGGGGGTAGGGGTAGTTCAGTCTTTGTCTGTCTGTGTCATCTGTCCCGTCTATCGTCCGTCTGTCTGTCTGTCTGTCTGTCTGTCTGTCTGAGTGGCGTAGTTTGCGTATCGAATGAAGTATTGAAGATTTATTAATGATAGATGAGGCGATTTTGTAACCCATGCAAGTATTAGATTATGCGCTTGGTAGTTGAACATAGATACTGTTGTTTTGAGTACGAGAGTGTGTTCTTAACATCGTGGTACCGTACTCTGGAGAGTTTTCCATAATTCATCACATAGGGCTGCCCGTTAACGTCACGTCATTATGTGGCTTAACATAATTCGAAAGGAAGAGGTTAGAGTGGTTCAGCCTACAATATATATGCAGCTTTCAGTTAGTTCTGTAGCCCGAATGAGCGAATGGTATGAACACATACGCGTTTTTATTGTTTTCATTTCGTTTCTTTACTTTCTATGCTCTCGTTCTTTCTTCTTCTTTCTATCTCTTTTGTCTTTCTTTCCTACTACAGGCAGACTGAAAACCCTCATGTCATCCTCGTTAAAGGATGAATGTGTCAAGGATGCTGCATAAGGCGTTAAGGTATGGCGAATGAGATATGAGAGTTGAAGGCCTAGACAATGGCCCCCCGCTCACCCGCTCCCCCTCCCCCCCGCCCACCCCCCACACACACACGCCGTATAGTTGTTTCCGGTCGGGATTTTCGGCCTGTTCAAGAAGCCGTTCAAAGCCAGGTGGCGGGTTCCGGACTGTCCACCGGGAGCCTTGTAGGTTGGACCGTGTGTACGTGTATCAAGTGCCTGTAAGTTATGGGAAGACTAGGGTGGGAGTATTCGTGTGGTGTGTAGTTTTCTTCAGTGGGATTGCTTGTTGATTTGTTATTGGTGTTGGTTGTAATTATGTATTGACGTTCGAGCGTTTAATTATTTAGTAGTAGTAGTAGTAGTAGTATAGTTGTGTATTTATTGTGTTGTTTATTATTATTTTTATTATTGTTGTTGTTGGTTGTGTGGTTGTTGGTTGTGTGTGTGTGGTATTGTAATTATTGTTGTTGTTGTGACTGTTGCTGTTATTGTTATCATCATCACAGTCGTTCTTATCGTTATCATTTTCTTTTTTCTCTCTTTCTTTTCTCTGAGTTCTGTGGATATCATCACCGCAATCGTTCTTATAATTTTTTCTCTCCCTTCCTTTCCTTTCTCCGAGCTCTGTGGATCGTCAGCAATCGTTCTTGTCGTTCATTATTTTTTTTCTTTTTTCTTTCTCTCTTTTCTCCGAGTTCTGCGGATATCACAAATCGTTCTTATCATTATTATTTTCGTTTTTCTTTCTCTCTTTCTCCGAGTTCTGTGGATCACAATCGTTTTATCGTTATCATTATTTTTTTCTTTTTCTTTCTCTCTTTTCTCCGAGTTCTGCAGATATTATTACTCTTTTCTTCTCTCTTTTTCTCCGAGTTCTGTATCATCATTCGTTCTTATTTATCATTTTTTTCTTTTTTTTCTTTCTCTTCTTTCTCCGAGTTCTGCGGATATTATTTATTATTTCTCTTTTTTCTCTCTTCTTTTCTCCGAGTTCTGCGGATATCATCATCACAATCGTTATTATCGTTATCATTATTTTTTTTCTTTCTGTTCCTTGACTTCTGCGGATATCACATTTCCGGGCCTCTCCCCCTCTCCCCCTGCAACCGCTTGTTTGCACAGCCCCGAGTCCGCCGCCGCGACCGAGCGAGCGAGGACAGGCCAAAGAACACACAAACGAAAGGGGCATTGTTAGTAAACGGTCGCCTTTTACGAGAGAGGGGGAACGAGCCGGATTCGGTGGGAGAGATCGGGAAATGGGAAAATTCGGGAAATTCGGGAATAGGGGAATAGGGGAATAGGGAAATAGGAAAGAAATTTGGGTTAAAAAAGCGGGATGGGGGAGACGTCAGCAAGAGGGTCCTGGGGTCCTGGCGTGGAGGAGGGGGAGAGGAAGAGAGAGAGAGAAGCAAGGGAGGGAGGCAAGAGGCTCAGCTATCACCATGTGTGAGGGGAGGGAGGGAGGAGGGATGGAGGAGGAGAGAGGAGAAGAGGGAAGGGAGGGAGGGAGGAGGAGGAAGGGGAGGGAGGGAAAAGGAGGAGAGGGAAGGGAGAGGGAGAGGAGGGGGAAGGAGAGAGAGGAGTGAGGGATAGGAGGAGAGGGGAGGGAGGGAGGGGGAAGGGGGAAGGGGAAGGAGGAAGAGGTAGGGAAGGAGAGAGGAGGAGAAGGGAGAGGGAAGGAGAGAAAGGAAGAGAGGGAGGAGGGAAGGGGGAGAAGGAGAAGGGAAGGAGAGAGAGGAAGGGAGGGAGGGAAGGAGAGAGGAGGGAGGAGGGATAAGGAGAGAGAGGAGGAGGAGGGGGAAGGAGGAGAGGGAGGGAGGGAGGGAAGGAGTAGAAGGGGGGAAGGGTGGTCAAGGCAGGGGGTTGCAAGGGGTTACGGGCGCCCTTGCGAGGCTGTAAGGGGAGGAGAAGGGGCAGGGGATCAGGTTACAAGGAGGAGGCGAAGGAAGGGGCGGCTTCTACGGCTCCTCCTCATCCTCTTCCTCCTTCTTCTTTTTTCCTCTCCTTCTCCTTCTTTTTTCCTCTTCCCTTCCCCTCTTCTTCTCCTTCTCCCTCCTCCTCCTCCTCTCCTCCTCCTCCTCCTCCTCCTCCTCCTCTTCTTCTTCCTTCTCCTCCTCTTTCTTCTTCTTCTCCTCCTCCTCTCTTTCCTTTCCCTTCTTCTCTCTTCTTCACTTCTCCTCCTCCTCCTCGCTGCCAGACGTCGACGCTCGATCTCGCCTTTATGATATTATTCCTTTCGCCTTTATCGATGGTCAGGGGATTTTCTTAGGTGGGGGGGGTGTTAGGAGGGGGGGGGGGTAAAGTAGGTCCTTTAAGGATAGGGAGGATGGGGGGGAGGGTGTCGCTATGAGTGCTGTTTTTTTTTCCTCGTTTTTTTTTTCCGTTTTTTTCTGATTTGGTCTGTCTGATTATGGATGTCTCTCTCTGCTTCTTTCTTTTTCTTTCTTCTTTCTCTCTCTCTCTCTTTCCTCTTCTCTCTCTCTCTCTCTCTTCTCTCTCTCTCTCTCTCTCTCTCTCTCTCTCTCTCTCTCTCTCTCTCTCTCTCTCTCTCTCTCCTCTCTCTATCCTCTATCTATCTATCTCTCTATCTCTGTCTTTCTCTTTTCTTTCTTTATGTCTTTCTCTCTTTCTTTCTTTCTTTGAACTCTTATCTATCTATCGATCTATATATCTCCATGTAAGTTTATGTATACATAGTTTGCTTCCCATCTATTTTCCTTCCTTCTTTCTTCTTTTCTTCCTCCCCTTTTCTCTCTTCCTTCTCTTTCTCTCTCCTTTTAAATTTTTATCTTCTTCCTAATTTTTTTTTTTAATTTGAGTGTGCACAAAGGTAAACCAAAAGCCATAAAAGAGTGTTTATGGGAGGGAGGGAGGCAGGTAATGAGGAGAGGTGTGAAGGCGGGGATTGGGGAGTGGCTTTGGGGAGGAGGGGTAGGGGAAGGGGGAAGGAGGAGGGAGTGAGGGGATAGGGGAAGGAGGAGGGGGTGAGGGGGTTAGGGGGGGGAGGGGAAGGTGGAGAGGGGTGAGGGGTTAGAGGGTGTAGGGTAGGAAGGAGGTTTGAGGGTAGGGAGGAAGGGGGGTATTGGGGGGGTCTGTGGTTGAGTGACGACTCATAACCGAACCTCTGAGTGACTCGCGGAGTGATGCTTATTGGGGAGGACCTTTTCGTGAGGGAAGGGGGGGGGGGGAGAGAGGGAGGATAGGTGGGTTGGCGGGGAAGAGAGAGGAGAGAAGGGACAGGAGGAAGAGGTGGAGGGGGAAGAGGGAGGGAAGGAAGGATAGAATGAGGGAGGATAGGTGGGAGGGTAGAAGTGAGAAGGGGAGGAAGGACGAAATGAACGAAGGGAAGGAGGAAGGAGAGTAGAAGAGGGAGGGAAGGAAGCAAGGGATGGAAGACGGAAGGAAGATAGGGAAGGGGGAAGGAAGGAGGGAAGGAGAGTGGAAGAGGAAAGGAAGGGGAGAAGAGGAAAGGAAGGGGAGAAGAGGAAAGGAAGGGGAGAAGAGGAAAGGAAGGGGAGAAGAGGAAAGGAAGGAGAAGGAAAGGGGGAGAAGAGGAAAGGAAGGGGAGAAGAGGAAAGGAAGGGGAGAAGAGGGAAGGGGAGAAGAGGAAAGGAAGGGAGAAGAGGAAGGAAGGGAGAGAGGAAAGGAAAGGGGAGAAGAGGAAAGGAAGGGGAGAAGAGGAAGGAAGGGGAGGAAAGAGGGGAAAGAAGGGGAGAAGAGGAAGGAAGGGGAGAAGAGGAAAGGAAGGGGAGAAGAGGAAAGGAGAGGAGAGAGAGAGAGAGAGAGAGAGAGAGAGAGAGAGAGAGAGAGAGAGAGAGAGAGAGAGAGAGAGAGAGAGAGAGAGAGAGAGAGAGAGAGAGAGAGAGAGAGAGAAAGGGATAAAGAGAGCGTGGGCGGGAGATAAAGAGAGACAAAACGACCTGGAGAGGAAAGCTCGCCTCAAAGGAGAATTTGCTAGCACACGCCCACGTTGCAGAAGCCGTGCGCGGAATGGGGAGACAGAGAAGACGAAGAGAGCCTGGAGGGACAGCGACAGCGTGGGGCGTGATTCGTTGGATGAAAGGCAGATCAGCGAAACACGGGGGGAAAGTGGGGCTTCGGGGGCGTGGCAAAGGGCGTGTGAAGGTCCGAGGGCGTATGTGAGGGCGTTTATGAGGGCTTGTAAAGACCCGAGGGCGTGTCTGAGGGCGTGTAAAGGACCGAGGGCCTATGTGAGGGCGTATGTGAGGGCGTGTAAAGATCCGAGGAGCGCGGAGAGACTAACCGTGGGCGCCGACACCATTCCCGGCGATGCACGTGCCACGCCGAACCCGCCGCCCGCCCCGCCCGCCCGTGTGATGGACGAGGGCGTGTCAGGGCGGCCATCAGTCCCCCGGCGGCGCGACAAGGCATGAGTGGCCGCCGGTGTCCTCCTGCGCCGTCGGGGTGTCGGGGGTAATGGGCGCGGACTTTGACGGCTGCATTAACGCCCGCGAAATCTGTCTTCTGCGGTGTCGGGAAGGAGGGGTTTGGTTGGGGGTGGGGTGGGGTGGGAAGGGGTGGGGTGGGGTTTGGGGGGAGGCGAAGAGGCGGGTGGGTGTCATCACTCACTCGTGACTTCGCTCTGTTTCTGAGCATTTTTCTTTTTTTTCTCTCTCTGTCTTCTCTTTTTTTCTTCTCTCTCCTTATCCCTTCTCTTCTCTCTCCCCTATTCTATTCCTTCTCCCCACACCTTCCTCCCTCCTTCCTTTTACCCCACCCCCACCCCACTCTCTTTCACACCCCCACCCCACCCCCAAAACCCCACCTACCCACCCCCCGGTCGGTCGGCGGGTGACGCGTCTGGGTGGGCTGGCTTGGTGGCGGGTTGGAGGGCTGGTTGGTGGGCGTGCGTGGGTTGAGAGTGCACGGGCGTTCTCACGTCTTGTGGGAGATCCGTCAGTTCGGGCGGGCGTTCCACGTGTCGCTGGTTGTTTGTGCAAGCGTTTTTTTTTTTTTTTTTTTGGGGGGGGGGGGGTTGAGGCGTGACAGACAGTGGAAGATAGACGCAGCGCAAGGTTGCTGAACCTAGCTATTTTTACGTCGGGCAGGTTGGGGCCGTGTCTCTCTCTTTTCTTCTGTCTTTCTGTCTCTTTCTCTCTTTCTCTTTCTTTGTCTCTGTTCTTTCTTCTCTCTTTTCTCTGTCTTTGTCTCTTTCTCTCTTTCTTTCTCTTTCTCTTTCTCTCTCTTCTCTTCTCTCTCCTGAATCCCCGTCCTCTCTCCTGCCTCTCCCCTCCCCTCCGTCCCTCTCCCCACCTTCTCCCAATCCAAAACACTTAGTGGTATCAGTCCACGTGGTAGCTGCTGCAGCCCCAGGGGAGGGGGGGAAGGGGGAGAGGGGAGAGGTACTAACGCCTCTTTCACGGCGCCGATTGGCGATGGCACTCCCACCCCGGGGAGTATTTAAGGGCTTCGATTTGCAACGGGTCCAGGGCACGTCGGGGCCAGCTGGCGATTAGGGCCGTCTGCGAGTACGTCATCGCCCTCTCAGGTGCCGCGGAGGGAGGTGGAAGGAGGCGCCGCAGGATCCCCGACGCCCCCCCCCGCTGATGGAGGTGGCTCTTCCGCAGCTGCCCAGACGGCCATCGAGGGGACGCGTGAGCGCTTCTGGGCGATAAGCCGCGGAGGTGCGAACGGCGGCAGTGGGGAGGGACGGGCGTGGGAATCGGGCGCCCAGATCCCTGAGTAGAGAGAGAGCGAGAGTGTGGGCGGGGAATCGGGCGTCCTGAGGGAGAGAGAGAGAGTGTGGGCGGGGGAATCGGGGCGTCCTGAGGGAGAGAGAAAGACGTGTGGGCCCCCAATCGGGCGTCCTGAGGGAGAGAAAGAGAGTGTGGGCGGGGGAATCGGGGTCCTGAGGGAGAGAGAGAGAGAGTGGGCGTGGGGGAATCGGGGCCGCCCAGATTCCCTGAGTAGAGAGGAGAGAGAGTGTGGGCGGCGGAAGTCGCGGCGTCCTGAGGGAGAGAGAGAGAGTGTGGGCGGGGGAATCGGGCGTCCTGAGGGAGAGAGAGAGAGTGTGGGCGGGGGAATCGGGCCCGTCCCTGAGGGAGAGAGAGAGAAGAGGTGGGCGTGGGAAATCGGGCGTCTGAGGGAGAGAGAAAGAGAGAGTGGGCGGGGAATCGGGCCGTCCCGAGGGAAAGAGAGAAGTGTGGGCGTGGGGAATCGGCGTCCTGAGGGAGAGAGAGAGAGTGTGGGCGGGGAATCGGCGGGCGTCGCTGAGGGAGAGAGAGAGAGTGTGGGCGGGGGAATCGGGCGTCCTAGGGAGAGAGAGAGAGAGGGCGTGGAATTGGGCGCCCGATCCCTGAGTAGAGAGAGAGAGAGTGTGGGCCGGCGGAATCGGGCCGTCCTGAAGGGAGAGAGCGAGAGAGTGTGCGGGGGAATCGGGCGTCTGAGGGAGAGAGAGAGAGTGTGGGGCGGGGGAATCGGGCGTCCCAATCGATCCCTGAGTAAGAGAGAGAAGAGAGTGTGGGCGGCGGAATCGGCGTCTGAGGGAGAGAGAGAGAGTTGTGGGCGGGGGAATCGGGCGTCCTGAGGGAGAAGAGAGAGAGTGGTGGGCGGGGGAATCGGGCGTCCTGAGGGAGAGAGAGAGAGAGTGGGGCGTGGGAATCGGCGCCCTAGATCCCTGAGTAGAGAGAGAGAGAGTGTGGGCGGCGAATCGGGCGTCCTGAGGGGGAGAGAGAGAGAGTGTGGGCGGGGAATCGGGCGTCCTGAGGGAGAGAGAGAGAGTGTGGGCGGGGGAAATCGGGGCCCGATCCCTGAGGAGAGAGAGAGAGTGGTGGGCGGGGAATCGGGCGTCCTGAGGGAGAGAGAGAGAGTGTGGGCGGGGGTGATCGGGCGTCCTGAGGCGAGAGAGAGAGAGAGGGGGCGGGGGAATCGGGCGTCCCTGCAAGGGAGAGAGAGAGTGTGTGGGCGGAGTGATCGGGGGCCCCCGTCCTGAGGGAGAAGAGAGAGAGGTGTGGGCGGGGAATCGGGCGTCTGAGGGAGAGAGGAGAGTGTGGGCGGATGCGGGCGCCTGAAGGGAGAGAGGGGAGAGGTGTGGGCCTGGGGGAATCGTGGCGTCCTGAGGGGATGAGAAGAGAGTGGTGTGGGCGGAGGATCGGCGTCCTGAGGGAGAGAGAGATGAGAGTGGCGGGGGAATTCGGGCGTCCTGAGGGAGAAGAAGATGAGAGTGTGGGCGGGGGGAATCGGGCGTCCTGAGGGAAGAGGGAGGAGGTGTGGGCGGGGGAATCGGCGCTGAAGGGAAGAGAGAGAAGAGGTGTGGGCGGGAATGCCGGGCGTTTTCGCTGAGGAGAGAGAGAAGTGTGGGCGGGGGAATCGGCCGTCCTGAGGGCAGAGGGAGAGAGTGTGGGCAGGGGAATCGGGCGTCCTGAGGGGAGAGGGAGAGAGTGTGGGCAGGGGAATCGGTGCGTCCTGAGGGAGAAGAGAGAGAGTGTGGGCGGGGGAATTCGGGCGTCCGCCTGAGGAGAGGAAGAGAGTGTGGGCAGGGGAATCGGGGCCGTCCTGAGGGAGAGAAGAGAGAGGTGGGCGGGGGAATCGGGCGTTCCTGAGGGAGAGAGAGAGAGTGTGGGGCGGGGGAATCCGGAGTCCTGAGGGAGAGGGAGAGAGTGTGGGGCGGGGAATCCGGGCGTCCTGAGGGAGAGAGAGAGAGTGTGGGCGGGGGAAATCGGGCGTCCTAGGGAAGAGTGAGAGAGTGGTGGGCGGGGAATCGGGCGTCCTGAGGGAGAGGGGAGAGAGTGTGGGCGCGGGGAATCGGGGCGTCCTGAGGGAGAGAGAGAGACGTGTGGCGGGGATCGGGCGTCCTGGAGGGAGAGAGAGAGAACGTGTGGGCGTGCGAAGGTACTGGGGTCGCGCTCGGAAAGACCCTTGCGCCAGACGGTCCTGACATCCCTCTCCGTTCTCATTAAAGTCACATTCCCGCACTCTGTCAGGGAGTACTGTGCCGGACGGGCGTGCCTCTCCTGTCTCTCTCTCTCTCTCCTTTTCATTTCCTCTCTCTCTCTCTCTCTCTCTCTCCTCTCTCTCTCTCTCTCTCTCTCTCTCTCTCTCTCTCTTCTCTCTTCTTTCTCTCTCTTTTCTCTCTCTCATCTCTCCTCTCTCTCTCTCTCTCTCTCTCTCTCTCTCTCTCGTCCTCTCTCTTCTCTCTCTCTCTCTCCTCTCTCTCTCTTTCTCTCATCCTTCTCTCCTGTTTTCAATTTCTTCTCCTCTCTCTCTCGTCTCTCTCTCTTCTTCTCTCCTCTCTCTCTCTTCTCTCTCTCTCTCTCTCTCGTCTTCTCCTCTCTCATCTCTCTCTCTCTTTCTCTCTCTCTCTCTCCTCCTCCTCTCCTCTTCTCTCTTTTCTCTCTTCGCCCTCCTCTGTCTTTCTCTCGCGTGCCTCTCTCGTCTCTCTCTCCTCTCGCTCTCCCTCTCGCCGCCTCTTTCCTCTCTTCTCTCTCTTCGGCCTCCCTCCCCTCTCTTCTGCGTCGCACATTTCTTTTCTTTTTTTCTCTCCCCCTCCTCCCCTTCCTCCCTTTTCTTCCTGCTTTGCTTTATTCTCCGGTTGTTTCCGCCTCTCCCTCCTTTTATTTGTGGCGCGTCCCCGTGCGCTCTCTCTCTTTTTTTTTGGAGGATGAAGGATGTTCGTGGATGGCTGGAGTGGAGGTTGTGTACATGCGATTAGAGCAGTCGTTGTGACGATGGCAATTGAGTCGCGGCACACAGAGTGTCGAGGTGGGGCTGCGATTTATTGAAGGAAGGGGTGCTTGTTCCCTACTTCTTTCGTTACTTGTCATTGGTTATAGGTGGGTGCACAGATCTACGCAGTGGTCGCGATGATAATTTGCGCAGTATTATGCTCAAGTTCAGTTCCGGATGAGCCAGATCGGTGTGACGGCTTGGATGGTGTTGGCGCTTTCCCTGGGAATTATCGTCCGTGTTGCGTCGATTATTATCATCTTCCTTGTGTTCCTTCTTCCTTCTGTTCTTTTGGTGTCATTTTCTTTCCTTTCCTGTTCTCTCTCTCTCTCTCTCCTCCCTCGTCTCTCTCCTTTCCTCCATCTCCCCTCCTCCTCTTCCGTCTCATTCGCGGTCCCTCTCCCTTCTCGTCATCCCTCTCCCTATTTACATTCCTATGGCTCATCTCTCACCTCCCCTCCTCTCATCTCCTACCGTATCCCATCCTCGCCCTCTCCTCCTACACCTCTCTCCCTCCATCCGTCGTTCTCCTCTCTCTCTCTCTCTCTCTCTCTCTCACAATCTCTCTCTCTCTCACCTTTGCTCTCCCTGTTTCTCCCTTCTCATTTTCTCTCCCTCTCCTCTCCCTCTCTCCACTCCCCACCTCCTTTCTCTCATCCCCTCTCTTGCCCGTTCGCCAAAGTGTCTCAAATGAGCTTGTCATCCGCCTGTCGAGTCATGGAGGGGGTGGGGGGGGGGAGATTTATGGGGCTCCTTGGGCTCCTCTTGTCTTGGTAGGAGGACCCTTGTTTTCGATTTTTTGGGGGTTGAGGGAGAGAGGGAGGAAGGGGGTGAGGGAGAGAGGGAGAGGAAGAGAAGGGGTGAGGGAGAGAGAGATGGAAAGGAAAAGAGATGGGTTGAGGGAGAGGAAAGGGAAGGGGAAGAGGGGAGGAGAGGAAGGGGTGAAGGAGAGGGAGAAGAAGGGGATGGAGGAGAAGAGAGACAGACAGAGAGTGTGTTTGTATGTATGTAAAGTATCCGTTGTGCGTGCGTGTCTTGCATGTGTCCGCGTCCCCCGCAGAGTCGAAAAAGATTCTCGCGTAGGCCAAGATTACCCCCGTTGCCCCCCCCCCCCCCCGAGGCGATGGGCCCGATTAAGAACGACCTTGGGCCCTGTCTCTAACCGCGCGCACACACACACCGCCCCGTGACAGGACAATACGTACCAGGTGCATGAACGCGTAAGGGGGTATGACGGGGTGGGGTATGCGTCACGGAATGAGAGAGAAAGCGGGGGGAAGAAGGGGAGGTAAGAGAGGAGAGAAGGAGGGAAAAAAAGAGGAAGAAGGAGAAGGAGAAGAAGAGAAAAGAAGAAAGAAGGCAAAAAGAGAATAATAATAATAATAATAAGAAGACAGAAACGTTTTAAAAGGCTACGCATATGATATTTCAGATGGCGTATCGAAGTGATACACGGGCGCGCCGCGCGCGCGCACAACACACACACACACACACACACACACACACACACACACACACACACACACACACACACACACACACACACACACACACACACACACACACACACACGCACACACGCACACACGCACACACGTACACGCACACGCACACGCACACACGCACACACGCACACGCAACGCACAACACACACACACACACACACACACACACACACACACACACACACACACACACACACACACACACACACACACACACACACACACACACACACACACACACACCCGCTGCCTGAGCTGCGCCTACTGCGTCGTCGTCAGGTGTGGATCAAGGCCGAGGGTCGAGGGTGAGAAGGGCTTGGAGGGAAGGGATGAAGAGGGGAGGGAAGGAGAGAGAAGGGGAGGAGGGAAGGGTGGGGAGAGGGGGCAAGGAAAGAGAAGGGGGAGGGAGGAAGAAGAGGAGGGAGGGAGAGGAGAAGAGAAGAGAGGAAGTGAAAGGAGAAGTGGAGAAGAACGGAAAGAAAGGAAAGAAGGAGGGAATTAAAGGAAAGAAAAAAAAGGGAAGGGGTAGGGTAGGGAAGGGGAGGAGAGAGGACGGGAGGAAGAAAAGGAGGGGGAAGGGAAGGGAGGGAAGCTGCTCTCGAAGTGTGTAAATTTAGAGAGAGATACGGGCGGGAACAGCAGCTTAGGTAGAGCTGGAGGTTGAGACAGATGATGGCGAAGTGTAATTATTTTGCCGTCGAAAAAATGAAATCAAACCCATTTTAATTAATGAGTGATTTGTGTGCGTGTGTGTGTGTGTGTGTGTGTGTGTGTGTGTGTGTGTGGTGTGTGTGTGTGGTGTGTGTGTGTTGTGTGTGTGTTGTGTGTGTGGTGTGTGTGTGTGTGTGTGTGTGTGTGTGTGTGTGTGTGTGTGTGTGTGTGTGTGTTGAGAGCAAGATAATAGAAGGAGAGTGAGTGAATGAATGAATGAGTGAGTGAGTGAGTGAGTGAGTGAGTGAAGTGAGTGAGAGAGTGAATGAATGAATGAATGAATGAGTGAATGAATGAATGAGTGAGTGAGTGAGTGAGTGAGTGAGTGAGTGAGTGAGTGAGTGAGTGAGTGAGTGAGTGAGTGAGTGATGTGAGTGAGTGAGTGAGTGAGTGAGTGAGTGAGTGAGTGAGTGAGTGAGTGAGTGAGAGAAGAGAGAGAGAGAGAGAGAAGAGAGAGAGAGAGAGAGAGAGAGAGAGAGAGAGAGAGAGAGAGAAGAGAGAGAGAGAAAGTGAGAGAAAGTGAGAAACAAACAGACTAAAAAAATGACAGTGCGAGAGACAAAAAAGACAGAAATAAACATCTTTGCTTCCACCCTTCACTCCACTTCCAAAAGACCAGCATCGCCCATCCACGGCATTAGGAATTCAGCCTCGCTCCAGGGGACGGGGAAGGCGCCGCGACCCCCCCCCCCCAGGCGCAGGGAGTGTCGCATCTGTCGAAGTCTGGGGAATTCCTCTCCACATTTCAGTTAGTCCGATCTATGGGGGTTATTGTTTCTTGTTTATCTCTCTTTTTTTCTTTCTTTCTTTCTCTTTCTTTCTCTTTTTTCTTTCTTTCTTCTCTTTCTTTTCTTTCTTTCTTCTTTCTTTCTTCTTTCTTTCTCTCTCTCTCTCTCTCTCTCTCTCTCTCTCTCTCTCTCTCTCTCTCTCTCTCTCTCTCTCTCTCTCTCTCTCTCTCTCTCTCTCTCTCTCTCTGTCCTACTTACGCCTCCTTCCACACGCCCCGCTGAGAGAGTAATTCACTCGAGTGCCACGAGAGGGAGGGAGTCCTTACGCCGCCCCTACCTGGCACTCCCTTGGCACAAGCAACGGGGCGCGGAGGGCACGGAGAGGCGTAAAACAGGCATTGTATGTGTATTGTGTTGAGCGGGTGCCAGGGTGCCAGGGTGCCACTGTGCCCCGCGCGCGACCTGTCCACTCTGGCATCCAGACCCTTGACGCCGAGGATGCTTCCCCTCTCTTCTCACTCCTTCCCCATTCCCCTCCCCTCTCTCTCCATTGCCCCAGTACTGCCCAAGGGTCATGATGGATGCTGTCTTATTCTCTCAGACTCTTGCTCTCTTACTATCACACTCACTTTCTCGCTCTCTACCTCTCGCTCTCTCACTCTCACACTCTTGCTCTGTCATTCTCTTGCTCTCTCGCTTCTAGCTCTCTCACTCTCACTCTCTCATTCTCACTCTCTCACTCTCACACTCTTGCTCTCTGTGTGGTGTGTGGCGCAGCGGTCAGCGTTTTGGACCAGCAATCTTGCTGACCTGCGTTCAATCCCGCGCGCGGCCAGTGGATGGTAACCCCGTCCATTCCTTGCACACGGGGGGAGATTTAGAAGGCAAAATGAAACAGACAGTATGTCACAGCAAAGAATATCCATTGTAACAAATGGAATTTTAACTAAATCTCACACACTCTTGCTCTCTCATTCTTTCACTCTCTCGCTCACTCACTCTCACAATCTCTCGCTCTCTTACACTCTTGCTCTCTCACTCTCTTGCTCTCACACACTCACTCTCACTCTCTCGCTCACACGCTTAAACTCTCTTGCTCTCACACTCTCTCATTCTCACTCTCTCTAGGTAAAGAAACTTAGTGAGAATGTTTATAATAATCTCTACAAAAATAAATGTTTATCCATATGGAATCTAATGAATTCGGATTCAGTAAGATTCGAATTAAAAAAGGCGATTTATTTAAACGCAGTCTACTTTACTCGGATGAGATACAATTCGAGTAAATAATGCGATTTATTTATACGATTTATTAAAAGATAGGAAAGTGACTAGATAAGGAAAGTATTTCAAGGGATGTTCTTATTTCTCTTTCTCCTCTTCTTCTTCCTCCTCCATCTCATCCACCACACCACCTCCCCCACCTCCTCCTCCTCCCCCTCCTCCTCCTCCTCCTCCTCTCTCTCCCTCCTCCATCTCATCCACCACCACCACAATCCCACCTCCTCCTCCTCCTCTTCCTCTTCCTCCTCCATCCATCCAACACCACTCCTCCTCCTCCTCCTTCTCCTCCTCCTCCTCCTCCTCCTCCTCCTCCTCCTCCTCCTCCTCTTCTCCACCACCACCACCTCCCCACCTCCTCCTCCTCCTCATTCTCCCCCCCCCCTCCGATGACACCGATATGTGGGCCTGTCACGACACTCCGACGCGGGGCTTCCGTCCGGGCGCCGTCGTCTGACACGCCCACTTTTTGCACGCTGGCGGCGGGTCGTTCGCTTGGCGCCCGCGGTCCTCTCCTGCGCGCGCATTGTCACGCCTTTTTATGTGGTGTTTGTGTGTGCGTGTTTGTTTGTTTGTTTACGTACATGCATACATACATTACATACATTACATACATACATACATACATACATACATACATACATACATACATACATAGATGCATGCATACTTGCATATATACATATATACATTCATACATACATATATACAGACATATATATAGACATTATATATAGACATACATATACACATGGCATACATACATACATACATGCATACATACATGTATACACATGTGTAAGTAGAGACGGTCATATACATACACAGAAAATTCGGAGAGATACGATGGGCGTTGCTTCCTGGAAGGACCAGCAGCCATGTTCTTCTTTCTCCTTCTCCTCCTCCTCCTCTTCTTCCTTCTCCTCCTCCTATTTTTCTTACCCTTTTCCTCTACTACTCCTCTTCTTTTTCTTCCTCCTCCTCTTCCTCTTCTTCTTTCCTCCTCTTCTCCTCCTCTTCTCCTCTTCTTTTTCTTCCTCCTCCTTCTTATTTTTCTTCCTCCTCTTCCTCCTCCTTACTTTTCTTCCTCCTCCTCTTATTTTTCTTCCTCCCCTCTTCCTCCGTCCGTCCGTCTCCGCAGATCCTTCTCCTCGGCCGGGATTTGTAGACACGAGGCGGCGATTTAGAGAAGGAGAGAGAAAAAGAGAAAAAAAGGGAGGAGGGTTTAGAAAGAAAGGAAGATAGGGGGGGGGAGGGTTACAGGGTGTTTTTTTTCGTTATTTTGATTGTTGTTATTATTGTTTATTAGTGCAAGGTTGATAGGAATAAGGAGTAATGTCGACTATTTGCTGGGTAGGAGGCGCGGGTAGGGTGTTATTATTATTATTATTATTATTATTATTATTATTTTTTATTATTATTATTATTGCAAAGTTCGAACAAGAATGGTGATGATAGCAACTGGGTAGAAAACGGAGAGAGAGAGGAGAGAGAGAGAAGAGAGAGAGGAGAGAGAGAGAGAGAGAGAGAGAGAGAGAGAGAGAGAGAGAGAGAGACGAGAGAGAGAGAGAGAGACAGAGAGACAGAGAGACAGAGAGTGTGTGTGTTGAGGGTGAAAAATTAAGGGGAAAAAGAGAAACAGACAGAAAGAGAAAGAAAAAAAAATGGAGGGCAAGCGAGTGTTGACAAAGGACCTCGCTTCAAATCCCCGTCAGAGAGCTTGCGGAGGAGACAAGGCGGAGAGGGGGAGGAGAGAGGGAAGAGGGGGCTGGAGAGGGGGGCGGCGGAGAACAAGGGAAGAGGGTTTGGGGGGAGAGGGAGGGGTACTACCGTAAGCCAGTCATGTCTCGCACACGTTCGGCGGGATTACGGGTCGTCTTAGTCGTCCTTGCCCGTGTCGAGGGGGAGACGGATGGAGGGGCAGGTGAGGATGAGGGGAATGTGGTGGGGTGGGGGGGGGGGTGGAGGGGGTGAGGGGGGGATGCTGGTGGGGGTGGGGGACGGGGAGGAGGAGGAAGAGAGGGGGGAAAGAGGTCGTGAATGGAGGGGACGAGGACGTGGGGTGGGTGGGGTGGGAAGGGGGAGGAGGGAAGGAGGGAGGGAGGGAGGGGGGAAAGAGGTCTTGAATGGAAGGTTGTGCGTCAGGGGGGGAGGTGGGGAGAGGAAAGGGGGAGGGAATCATGTCGTTTTAAGAGTAGTGAGGATTATGTTTTTTCTTTTTTTTTTTGTTCTTTTTTCCTTGTTTATCTTCTCTTCCTTCTTATTGTTCTTCATTTTCTTTTTATTGTCATTATTATCTTTTTCTTTTTCTTTCTCTTTTATCTCCTCCCCTTCTTCCGTCTTTCTTCATTTTCTTCTTTTTACTGTCATCATTATTGTTGTTGTTGTTGTTGTTTATGCGTATGTGGGAAGGGAAGGGAAATGGAAATTTAAATTAAGTGACATGTTATGATTCGTTTTTGTTTTGTTTCTTTCTTTCTTTCTTTTTTTTGTCTTTCGAGGATGGGGAAGGGTTAGGAAAAATGAGAATGCTGAAAATTTGATTATACGTTTATGTAGGATTTGACCGTCTCATAAGTTTTATTATTGTTTATCTAAGTTTAAATCTATTTCGAGGTCTGGATGCGCTGAATTTTTTTTGTTTTTTTTTATTATTATTTATTATTATTATTATTGTTCCATTATATTATTTTTATTATTATTATTATTATTATTATTTTATTATTATTATTATTCATTTGTCTTCCGGAAATGGTGGAGAACAAAGTCATGTTAGTTGTCGTTTGTGTTGCTGGCCCCCTCTCCCCTTCTCCCTCTTCTCCTCTTCCTCTCCCCTACTTCATTCATTATCTTCTCTTCCTTCCCTCCTCTTTTCCTGCAGTCTTTCCTCCTCTCCCTCCCTTTCTCTTCCCCCTTCCTTCTTTCTTTCCTTTCTTTCGTTCGTTCGTTCGTTCGTCGTTCGTTCGTCTTCCTTCTTCCTTCTTCCTCTCACCTTCTTTCTCTTTCTTTCCCTCCCCTCTCCCTCTCTTCTCATTTTCCCTATCTACCTCCCTTCTCCCTTCTTTCCCTTCCCTTCGCTCTCTCCCTCCTCTTCACCTCCTTCTTCGCACTCTCTCCCCCCTCCCTTCCCTTTCTTCTTCTCTCTCTCCTTCCCATTTCCCCCTTTTCTCCTCTCCCCTCTTCTTCTCTCTCCCTCTCCTTTCCCCTTCTTCTCCTATCTATCTTTCGCATTCCTCTCCTTCCCTCCTTTCCCTCTCCCCTCTTCTCCTTCCCAATTTCTCCCTTCTCCCTCCCTCCTTTCCCCTCCCTCTCCTCCCTCTCCCTCCCTCCTTTCCCCTCTCTCCCTTCTCCCTCCCTCCTTTCCCCTCTCCCTCTTCTCCCTTCTCCTTCTCTCACTTCCTCTTTCCCTTCCTCTTCTGTCCCTCTCCCTTCCCCATCCTCCTTCTCCCTCTCCCCATCCCCCTCCCCCGACACGCCACCCACCCTGTCGCGTGTCCGGCGCAAAAATAGACAGCACGTGCTCCTCGCCGCCGCTGTTTGCCCGGACCGCTGTTCCTACGACCCGTCCGCCACCCACCGCGTCCACCGCCGGTCCGGCATCGGCACCATCGCGAATACGTCGCGGTGTATCAATCAACACCATCACGCTATCATCAATCAACACCATCAGTAATCATCAACATCGTTGTTAATACCAACACCATCATCATCATCATCATCAGAATCAGATCAACAACACTACACCATCACACCATCACATCCATCAAAAATCGTCATTACACACCACACCATACACCACCACACCATCATCACACCATCACACTGTAATCAACATCATCAATCAACACCATCAACAATCATCGGCATCGTCAGCACACCATCAACATCATCATCAACACCATCATCAACATCGTCATCAACACTACTGCCACTGCGACCGAACACCACCACGCCAACGCCAACACCTCCACCACCAACATCAACGCCACCAACACCGACTGATCGAACAGCATCATTATCAACACCATCACGGGCACTGTAACTCATCACCACAACTCATCACCACGTCCTTCACCATATATATGTAGTTCTTTCATGTGTTTCGACTCCTGACAACCGAATTTTGGAATGTTGATCCAAGTTGTAGAAATGATGTTGAAATAGATGGATAAGTGGGATAGCGAGGGTCGTAGTAGGAATGGTGATGGCAATGGTGATGATGTTAATGGTGATGAAAATCCAAGTTATTGTTGTTGTCTTTTTTCATTTTATTTATTTATATTATTTTATTTATTTATTTATTCTTATTTTTCTTTTGTCGTGGTCATTGTAATGCTGTTTTTTTTCTGTTTTTTTTATTGTGGTTTTATGGTCATGGTGATAATCATCATCGTCATCATCTTCAGGTTGTTGTCATTATGATTATAATTGTTGTTGTTGGTCTTGTCTTCATCATTATTGGTCCTATTATCAATTTATTGTTATTATTATCATTAACGTCGATTTATCTTTACTGTTGTTTATATTGTGTTATTATTATTGTTTTTGTTGTAGTTTTTGATGTTGTTTCCTGATCATGTTGTTATCTCCATTATCAACATGTGTGTTGTTGTTATCGTCGTCGTTGTTGTTATGAATTTGTTTTTTATTGTTATTATTATTTTGTTGTTATTATTTTATTGATGTTATTTTTGTTTTACTTTTTTGTTTTCTTACTCTTGTTGGTAGTATATTTGCGTATTTATCAACACTGTGATAAGTTTTGAATCTTGTCTGCACCGTCATTTCGTCTCAATCGCAACCAAAACATTATCCACCAAAGGAGAGATTATGTCTTTCTTGCCAATATGAACGCTGAGGTTTGTCTCCGATAGAGCTGATTTCGGTTCATTATTGGGGTAAAGAGTGAAAAAATGAAATTAGCGTCGGTTAATTAAATATTCAGGGATATATAGAGCGGATTTCGGTTTATCATTAGGGTAAAGATGAAAAAAAAGGACCGAATAAGCGTCGGTTAATTAAATATTCAGGGGATATTTTGGTCGCCAGGAAAATTGGAAAAATGGGAAGGGGGGGGGAATGTTTTAGTTGGCTTAATTCAGAGACAGCGAGGATTCAGGTCGCCAACAGGTCAAAGTCAGATGGGAAGGAGATGTTCCTGAACGGGTAAAAAAAAAAAAAAAAACTCGTTGACTGGATTCAGAAACGTTGATATTCCTGATCACACACACGCAAAAAAAAAAAAAAAAAAAAAAAAAAAAAAAAAAAAAAACGTTAATGGAAAAGAAGATTATGAAAAAATTTCGTCGGGCGAATTCAGAAACAGCGAAGGTCCAGAAAAAAGAAGAAAAAGCGTTAAATGGAAAAGAAGACTAAAAAACGTCGTCGGGCGAATTCAGAAACAGCGCAGGTCCCGGCCACAGCTGCTCGAGTCTCAGGTCCTGGGGCAGGGAGCGCGGGATGCTCCGGGTCGCCGAGGAGGACACAGCTGGTCCAGGCGCGCAGGTCACCGCCTCGGCCGCGTAGGATGGGATTTTCGGCCCTTGGTGGAAGGAGCGAAGGGCCGAGATTGGAGTGTTTGTTCCGTGTGGTCTTTTTCTTCTTTTTTTCTGTTTCTTTTATTTCCTCTTCTGCCCTCTGTTCTGGCATTTTCTTCCAGGCGCTGTTGCTTTAAACGTGTGTTGCCTTCCAGCTTGTAGAAGTGATAGACAGGAGAACTTTTAGACCCGCGTGTGGCAAAGGCCGCGGGAAGTGCGCCAGCGCCTAGCGGTGAGGGCGCCCAGAGCCTTTCGAGCGCCGCCTGCGCTGGACGCCGCCATGCGCGCGTCGGAGGACAACGCGGACGATGAGTTCGTGTTCGTGGCCAACAAGGTGGTGACGGGGCCGGAGTGCCCCTCGGGGGACGCGCCCGCCGCCGGCGCCCGCGGCCCTCGCACCCTGCCGCGCCTCAACCACCTGCAGCCCATCCCCACCACGCTGGACCTGCAGCCCACGCCCAAGCCCTGGCGCGCCGTGCACCCGCCCACCACCACCACCGCCCGCGCCAAGGCCACGCCCCTCCCGCCCGAGCTGATCGAGCTGCTGCCGCCGCACCTGCGGGAGAACACGGTGCCGGACTTCGGCGGCTCCAGCCCGCCGCCCGCCGACGAGGCCGCGCCGCAGCGCCCCGCCCTGCCCGCCAAGTACTGCTCGGGCGACTACTACAACCTGGACGACGCCCCCGCGCGCCGCCCGCCGCAGCTCGCCAATTACGGCCAGCTGTCGGGTCTCATTCCCTCAAGTGCGCTTAACGGCGTCGCCGCACCCACCCACGCCCACGGCGGCAGGGCGGCCTCGCTCACCAGCACTCGGCCGCAGGCCCACGCGGGCGGCGCCCAGACCGCGTCGCACACCGCCCCCGCCGCCCTCGCGCTCACCGACTCCGGCATCAGCAGCGGAGGCAGCAGCAACAGCAGCAGCTGCAGCAGCGTCAGCAGTCGGAGCAGCAGCAGCAAGAGCCTCCCGAGGGAGGGCTCGCGCACGTCGCTCTCGGGGCGCCCGCTGCACCCGCCCTCGCCCAAGTTCGCCCGCGCGGCGCCCTCCCCGGCCCGCCCGCGCCCGCCGCCGCGCCCGCCGAGCCGCTCCTGACGCGGGTCTCGTACACGGCGGTGCTCACGAGCGACGGCGAGCGCGCCTCCATGGTGCGCCGCCTGGAAGCTCTCACGCCCTCGCCCTCGCCGCTGCTCAACACGTTCCGGGCCGCCCACGCCCACCCTGAGCACCTCCCGCCCGAGGCGCGCCCGCACACGCGCCACGTGGCCACCGCCCACTCCACGCTCAACTCGATGGGGCAGACCAAGTCCACGTCCTCCACGTCGGTGACGACCCACGCGCCCACGCCCTCCGCCACCCCTACCCACACGCCCTCACACACGCCCACCCACACGCCCACGCAGCGCCGCAAGGTGAGGGGCGGCGGGGAGAACCCGCAGAGCGTGGGCGGCCAGGGGCGGGCCAGCCCCTCCGCGCCCTCCTCGGCCGCCATGATCGCCCGGCAGGTCGCCTCGCCCAGACCCTACACGCCGACCGCCGCGACGCCCACGCCCCCCTCCCCCCGCCCGCAGTGCCGCCAGGTCAGCGGGCGGCCCCCCGAGATGGGCCCCGCCTCTCCGCCCTCGAGCCCGGAGCTGCGTCGGGCGTGGAACGTGGTGGGCGTGCCGGTGGTGTCCCCGTCGGGCTCCTGCACGCCGTCGGGGCGCAGCCCGGCCCCGAGCCCCGTGCCGCGCCCGCTGCCCGCCGCCGCCGAGCCCGACTCCATCTACGACAACCTGGTGGTGCGGCAGCCGCCGCTGAGCACGCCCACCTCGCGCTCCCCGCCCACGGCGAGCATCCCGCCCACCGCACAGCGGACGGGGGCGGCCGCGGCGCACCGCCAGGGGCCGCCCGCGACGCCGCCGCCGCGCAAGGTCACGCAGTCGCCGATCGTCGGGAAGCCGCCCTCGCCGCCCATGCAGCGCCGGGGGGCGTCCCGGTCTCCCACGCCGCCGCCCGCGTGGGCGCAGCAGGGCATTCCCCCGAGGGCGCAGTACGTGCCCTACTACCCGCCCCCGGACGCCCACTGCGGCGGGTGCTGGGTGCCGGTCTGGGGGTCGTCCCCGCAGCTGTACCAGCCCCCGGGCTCGACGCCCGTGTACCCCGCCTACGTGTACCACGCGCCGCCCGCGGGCGTCATTTGCGAGGCTCGAAGCCGCAGTTGCGAGCGCCTCCCCGCCCGCCCGTCTCCGCCGTCGTCCCCGCGCAGTGGGCGGCGGTCGGCGTCCCCGTGGCGTGGGGGCTCGCCCTCGCCGGCCGGCGCCCGCCACTCTCCGTCTCCCGACCCTGTCAGTGGGCGGCCGCCGAGGCCAAGGCGCCCGCCCATGAGGAAGTCCAAGACCGTGGAGGTGGGCTGCCTGGGCGTGGGCCTCCAGCAGTCGTCGTCCGCCCCCGTGGGAGGGGCGAGCGAGCCCACGCCCCTGCCGGCGCACTCGATCACATACCTGCAAGGGCCGCCCGCGCCCGGCGTGCCCTCGAACCACGTGTACATCCACGCCCTCAACCACCAGGGTGCCCCTCCGTACCGCAGCTGCAGCCAGGGGCGGCAGCAGCACATCCCCAGCTTCGACACCATCCACGAGCAGCTGGGCAAGGTGGCGAACGGGTTCCATGAGCCCAGAGCGAGTGACGCGAGCGCCCCTGCGGCCGGGGGCTCCGGCCCGGGCGCCCCGCGCGCGCCCTCCCCCGCGGGCTCGTCCTGTAATTCCTCGAGCGTGTCCGTAGGCTCGCCGGGAGTGGCCAGGCTGGAACAGTCACAGATCTCAAAGCCAAAGGTAACGTACAAGTCCTCACTCTACAAGTGCATGAAAAATCTCTTGAAGCCGATACAGTAGTCGCCCCTGTATCTTGCATGAATCAACGTTTTCTGTAAGACGTGCCAGCACATTAGAAAACGCGCAGTTAGGGGAAACAAAGATAAAAGGAAATTGAACGACAAACCCGGATGAAGTATGATACAAATTACTCTCACGGACTTACTTCCGATCTGTGCGAACGATCATTGGCGTATGACAGTATTTTCAAACTAGCATCGAATTATAATCAATGTGGGA
Organism: Penaeus vannamei; assembly: GCF_003789085.1. Taxonomy (NCBI): domain Eukaryota; kingdom Metazoa; phylum Arthropoda; class Malacostraca; order Decapoda; family Penaeidae; genus Penaeus; species Penaeus vannamei. The sequence goes on from NW_020871840.1 coordinate 94,950, forward strand.
GTCGGTCCTCCCAAAATCACGTGACCTAAACAATCCGATTATGCTGAAGACCTATAATGTGTCCAGAAGCAGAAAAAAAAACGTTTGTGACACAAGAAGAAAAGAAAGAATAGATACGAAGAAGAAAAAAAAGAAGGTAAGGCATTGGTTTGTTAATTTGCGTGTTCCGAAAGTAAATAACAATAGCATGCCTTCGTTCACAAAGGAAGGTAGATGTTTTCAAATGGATTTCATGACCCTGTTTCTCCCGCTCTTTGCTTTTCACCCCCTTAATCACGCCCCTCCTGCTTTGGCTCTGATTTTCCAGTCTTCGTACTGCTTCTGACCCCCCCCCCCCGGCCCGTCACCCTCTTAGGACCGGCTAATTAGTCGGGGCCGCATGGGGGAAGGGTGGGGGTGGAGGTAGGGGAAGTCTGGACACATTTTCTGTCTATCAACTTGTGTCATATGATTAGAGAGATTTTTTAATTGTATTATTATTTTTTTATTATTATTATTATTTTTTTTTTTTTTAGGGGGGGGGGTATCAGTTTGTAGATGAAAAAGTTTTTTTAAGCTTTTTTTTTATAGAGAGAGTAGCTGCTGTGTTAAGCAAATGCATATATAACGATTTTGTAAATATTATTGAAGCCTGTGTAGGTTGCAGTGTATTTTGCTTGATTTTTTCGAATTTTACATTACCAGAAAAAAAATAAAAAGTTATGATCGAACTATATATTAATCAGTAGATACATTAGTAACCATCTGATAAATGAAACCTTTAGAATGGCTAGATAACACCGTGTCCCTGTTCTTCTAACCGTATCAAGAACACCTAGTGTACACACTTATACCAAACTTACCTGGCCTGTGTTTGCAACTCTAATCGGGAGGAGGACTTGACCAGGTCATCTTTAAGGTCATCGAGGTCATCCGGAGAGAGGTTTCTTAATCCTTCTTTTGAGAGTGATTTGAATTAGGTCGAAACTAAATCATATGAATTTTTTTTTTTTTTATTTTTTTTATTTTTTTTTGGGGGGGGGCTATTTCTTGTCATCAGATCTGTATGATGAAACATAATCTTAATCTAGATTATGAGCAATTTTTTTTTCTCTGATGCACATCTCATATGTATATGTGTGTGTGTGTATATGTATGATATATATTTATATATATACACATACATGAAAGATGGAATAATGCACTGGCCGCATTGATAGCATGAATTCATAACCTCTCTGATAGGGATTCGAACCCCCTCCCTCACCGGGTGGGGGAGGGGGTTCGAATCCCTATCAGAGAGGTTATAATTCATATATACATACATATACATACTCGTACATATATTTATATATATGTATATATATTATATATATATGTTGTGTGTGTATGTATTATTATATATATATATATATATATATATATATATATATATATATATTATATATATATATAAACAGATACAAAGTTTTAAAAAAATGTATCCGTGTTGATATAGTAAAACGTGGCGTGCAAACACCGTAGACTTGTGACCGCCGCCACCTCACGCCAACCTGACAGCAATTCGCAAGGATGACGTGGCTCGTGGCGCGGCGGGCACTCACCCAGTTGCCACGGTGCCATAAGTCATGCCCCTCTCTCGCAGGCAGTCGCTTCGAGCTCTCTCGCTCTCTCTGTCTCTCTTTGTTCTCTTTCTTTCTGTTTCTTTATCTTTCTCTTTGTTTTCTCTTTCTCTTTTCTGTCTCTCTCTCTTTCTCTGTCCTCTCTCTCTCTCTCTCTCTCTCTCTCTCTATCTCTCTCTCTCTCTCTCTTTCTCCCTCTCTCTCTCTCTCTCTCTCTCTCTCTCTCTCTCTCTCTCTCTCTCTCTCTCTCTCTCTTTCCCGCACACCTCAAGAATCTCGGGTCTCCTTCTCGTCCTCCTCCTCGAGGTCCTTGAGCCCG
>NW_020871840.1:109369-121869 GCF_003789085.1 Penaeus vannamei
TAATAGTAGTAGTATCATCAATATTATTATTGCTGATATGATTGTTATTATCATTATTATTTCTAGGAGATGAATTCTCTGCTTCGTTCCTGATGAACCACGGTTGCTCGGTGAACGTAGCAACCCCTGGAGATGGCAGGACCCCGCTGCACACCTTGGTCAGCCAAAATTACATCGACCAGCAGACCCGGGAGGACATGGTCAAGGTGGCTCAGACTATGATAGAGAAGGGCGCAGATCCCAACATACAGGACAAGGATATGAAGTGAGAATGAGTATTTCTTACTGTTGTAGTGATGAGTGGTCCTGCATTTCAATATAAGATCAAAACAATAAAGCCACAGGTTATATTGGTATTATAGTGATACATGATATAGGTATTTTATAAATTTATGATTATGATCAAGGATGTGAAGTGAGCATGGTGTCGTTCATGTCATAATGACTGGTTCTTCCTTATCTTGATATGAGTGCAGGACAATTGCATCTTGGTTTGGGGGGAGAAAAGGCAGGGAGGCGGATGGAGGGGGTGGGAAGGCTTGGAGAATGTTACTCTGTCAACCATAATTGTTTACAGTCACTCTTGGAAAATCCAATTCATTGATTCCTATTACCTATTTGTGTGTATTTGCTTAAGAATAAGGATCACATGCCGGCAAATATGTAATTAGATTGAGGTGCCCTCACCTCCGTCAGAAACTTGAGTTTGCGCCGCAGTGCTGTAACCCAAAATATACTCAGGTGTTTATCTCATTTTATTATTATTTTGTATATTCTGTAATGGATCCAATTATTCACTTATTCTAGAAAAGCTATCACTCAGGCAGGCACACATAACCTTCTTGAGAAATATGTGTCTTGCCACATACCATTAAACTCTTCAGTGCTTGCCACCGGATCACCATCATAGATCATCACAGATCATCATCAAAAATCTCATCACTGATCACCGTTACAGAGCACCGTTTCAAATTGCAATTATACAGATCATTGTTGCAAATCACAATTTATACCTAATGATTTTGTCTTACCTTCTCTCCTCCTTTCCCCCATTATCTCCTCCTCTCCTTCTCAACTCTTCCCCCTCCTCTCCTTCTCACCTCTTCTGCCTCCTCTCCTCCTCCTCAACTCTTCCCCTCTCTTCTTCTCCTCCCCTCCTTCCCCCCTCCCCTCTTCCCCCTCCCCTCTTCCCTCTCCTCTCCTTCCCCCTCCTTCTCTCCTCTTCCCCCCTCTTCCCCCCTCCTCTTCTTCACCCCACTTCCCCCTCCTCTCCTACCTGCCCTTTCTTCTCCTCTCCTTTCCTATCCTCTCCCATCCTCTTTTTCTCTCCTCCCTCCCAAGGACCGTACTGCACCTGACTGTGGAGGGCGAGCGAGAGGAAATCTTCCGTGCCCTGATCGAGCACGACAATCTGCGTCTGGAGCTGCGGGACAAAGCAGGGTACCCTGTGCTATGGTACTCCTTGAAGACGGGCACAGAGTTCGGGGAGACCTCCTACGCAGCGCAGCTCATCAAGAAGGGAGCCTCGCCAGATGCGGTGAGCAAAGGGCTTGGTTGGAGGGGAGGGGTGAGGGTTGACCTGGTGTGGTCTTTCTTGTATCTGTTGGTTTAAATTAAATCCTTTCCTTAAAACATGTATACCTGCATATATACCTGATGTATATGTAAATGCATACATGGATACTTAAATGCACATACACATACATACATACACATACACAGACACACACACACACATACACACACACACACACACACACACACACACACACACACATACACACACACACACATACACACACACACACACACACACACACACACACACACACACACACACACACACACACACACACACACACACACACACACACACACACACACACACACACACACACACACACACACACACACACATACACACACACACACACACACACACACACACACACACACACACACACACACACACACACACACACACACACACACACACACACACACACACACACACACACACACACACATACACACACACACACACACACACACACACACACACACAGCACATACACACACACACACACATACACACATACACACATACACATACACACACACACACACACACACACACACACACACACACACACACACACACACACACACAACACACACACACACACACACACACACACACACACACACACACACACCACACACACACATACACACACACACACACACACACACACACACACACACACACACACACACACACACACACACACACACACACACACACACACACACACACACACACACACACATACATACACACATACACACATACACATATATACACACATACACACAGACACAGACACACATGCATACACACACACATATGCACAGACACATAAACACATAAACACATGCACACTCATACACACATACACAGACACACATACACACACATACATACACACACATACATATACACACATACACACACATACATATACACACACATACACATACACACATACACAGATGCACATACACATACAGACAAATGCACAAACACACACATACACTTACATATGTATACATATATACATACATGTATATGTTTGCATATAAACACATAAATGGGCATATATGTACATACATACATATATTTAAACGTACTTACAAACTGTATGTGTACATATTTACTTCTGAATGATGCATATATATACAAATCATGCATGTGCATCTGTTCTTATATGCATTCATATACATACAAGTTTGTGTGTGTGTGCATGTGCATATAAGTATGAGTGTATTTGAGTGCCTGTGTGTGTGTGTGTGTGTGTGTGTGTGTGTGTGTGTGTGTGTGTGTGTGGTGTGCGTGTGTGTGTGCGTGTGCGTGTGCGTGTGCGTGTGCGTGTGCGTGTGTGTGTGTGTGTGTGTGTGTGTGTGTGTGTGTGTGTGTGTGTGTGTGTGTGTGTGTGTGTGTGTGTGTGTGTGTTTGTGTGTTTGTGTGTTTGTGTGTGGTGGGTGGATGGGTGGATGGGTGTGTGGGTGTTTGGGTGGGTTGGTGGGTGGGTGGATAGGTGGGTGAATGAGTGAGTGAGTGAGGTGGCTGTGGGTGTATTGGTGTGTGTTTGTGAGTGTGGGTGCTTATGATAAAAGCAAGTGCTAGCACACAGAGCACCTAGAGCAGCCCCCATCCTCCTCCTTCCCCATTTGTGAAATTCTTCATATATTTTTTGTCATTTTATTGTGAAAGTTATATGATTTAATTAGACATCTTAAGTTCACTCTTAAACTCCTTGCCATGTTATCTGTAAATCTCCAGCAGATGTACAATAAAGATGAAGTTTACATCGAACAAGTTGTTCGCTCTTGACTAGTGTTCATTCTTAACCCGCATGCTAAGATCACAGGATGTACGTTTCCCTCGAGGTTCACGAAGGTAAGATGGCTTACCTTGTGAATTTTGATGGTTTGGATCACACATAAAATACCCTTTTTACTTACACTATTATATCATTGTTTATTCTATGAACTTGGCTTTTGTGAAAGCTGTGTTAACACAAAGTTTTTGGTTGTAATGCACATACTGTGATTGTATTTTTAAGCAAGAGGCTGGAATAAAAGTATTCATCCTAGCACTGTCCGCTGTGTTTTCACTTTACATATGCACAAACAGCTTCACAATTGCTCTGTTGCCAGGGAGTCGATTACAAAGCTTATTTGACCTCAGCAGTTCACCTTATTCCATATATTTTTTGAAAAAAATTATTTCTTACTATCATCATCATAATCATCACTCAACATGATTATTATTATCATTAATATTTTTCATCAGCAGCAGAATCATCATTATCATTGTTTTTAATAACGATTATGGTAGTAATAAAAAAACTTCTTTCTCTAAAGTGAAATGAGTGGGTAAACCGGTAAGGTCAGGTAGGCTTAGGAGAGCCATGCATGTATAAGAAAATTTAGAACAAAGCCACAGTTGACAGTACATATATACCTGCACTCCTGGCATCAGTAAGGTAATATTATTCTTTAATTTCAAGCCATGTAGGGTGCCATTTATTCATTATATATTTTTCGAATCTTGTCTGTCATTTCCTGTACACTTATGTTACAGTAATTCCCTTAGCTTTGAACTGTTTCACTTGGTTGTTGTTATTCATACTCAAAGTAGCCTTTCAAAAGTTATATTTTTCATCCCTTTTTTGTGCATCACAGTTGAAGATTTTCTCCAAGTTCTTTTTTCATTTTCTTAATAGAAATTGTGCTGTTTACTCTTCTTTGAATCAGTCTTCATTGAACAACTAATTCTGTAGCAGTACATGTAAAATTGGTGTCAGATGTCAAATGACAGATATATAAAATTATTTTTTGTTTTAAACTGATGAAAATGGATATGATCTTGGATGTAAACTTTTTAATCTGGTCCTCCAAAAGTTATGATTCTTTGGAAAGTTTAATGTTACCATAGATTTATAGAATTGGTCTTATTTTCGTGTTTTATGTTTCATTCCACTATTTCACTAATGTGAACAAGGACACCGCACAGATTTCAACAAATATCAACAATTCGCACCATTACCTCAGATCATTGGCATCTGTAATATCAGTGGTACTTTCTGAATAAATCTTTGATAATAAAGATTGAACATGTGATATTGAAGATTGAACAAATATCAACAAAACAGAATTGCTGAATATTTGTAGTGAACCTCTGCCAAAACCTCGTAAAGGCCCAGAGATTCTAATAGCTTGCATTGTGACATACTGTCTTGATGGTTAATATCAAATTGTAATTGGCTTACCCTTTATTGTTCTTCCATGAAATTACTGTAAGGAATGATCTTATCCTCAAATAATCATTCAACTGTAAGGATAGCATGAAATTTCATTTATTGCACATTAAGAAAGAGAGAGAAGGTTTGAAGATTAGGAAAATAAAAGGTCTTGCCATTTCTTGTTTATAATAAGAGGATTTTGAAAAGGTGTTTTCTTCCCTCAATCAGTTAATGTAACCTTGTGCAGTTATGAATGTGGTTGTATTGGTCATTCCTGATGTCAAGAGTTCATACAGTGTGTGGCTTAAAACTTGCAGTTGATGTTGGATATATGATAGTTATTAGGATAAGTGTGTTAATTTTGTAGTGTAGCTGATGTATACCGATGTGTATAAGATTAAAGCATTTTTTTTCCTTCTGTCTGAAATAGTGAATGTATGTCAGTTGTAATTCTAACCATTTTCTTTTATGGATTAAATAACTTTTTGAAGTGGATAGTGCCACTTTGTCTATGTTTTATTATGTTGGGAATCTGTTACAATTTGTGTATAATATAAAGGTCTCCTTTTGCCTCTTGTTCAGGTGATTGGTTCGAGTGGGGAGTCCCTGCTACACCTGGTGGCACGAGATGGCATGGAAGAAGCTGGTTTGTTCCTCACAACCCAGGGTGCCAGTTGTAATGTCGTGAATGCCGATGGTGAGACTCCACTCCATGTCTCTTGCACCGTTGGTCTTCCTTCGCTCACAACTGCTTTACTACAGGTAATGTTGTATATCTGAGTGTGTGTGTGTGTGTGTATGGGGGGGGGGGTAATCACATTGCATCAGATTAGATTTGTTGAATTTATTACTTATCAATATGATGAATTTATATTGTCTAGTGTGTGATTATTAGCATAAGAGAAACAAAAAAACTTATGAAGCATTCCTACTGAAATGTTGGAAAAGTAGATCATAAGTTTATTTCTGTGTAAATAAAAGAGGAAAGCATTTCATAATCCTTCTCAAACCTTCACAGATTGGAGCAAATCCCAATCTTCAGACCTATTCCTCTTCACCGGCTGGCACTCCAATTGATGCCAATGACCCATTTGCGGAGGAAACCGAGGAGTCTCCCACTTCCAGCTTAACCTTCCGCGAAACTCCCTTGCACCGAGCCATCAAGAATAAGAATGAAGATGACATTAGGGCGATTTTAGATCATAAAGGTGCGGCTTCATCTATTGTTGGTAAATCTGAAGTCTGTTGTTTGTTTTTTTTCTTCGTATTTTTCTCTCTTGTTCAGGTTTTTCTCATTTTATTTTTATGTATTTGTTTAAATTTTATAATATGTTGAGAGTTAAAAACAATTGATATTGTAAATAAAGATAGGCAATAGCTTTGTGGTTATTTTAGAGAACTTCCAGAAGAAAATATGATATGATGATAAAGATAATATGATGCTTGTACACTTCTATTTAACTTCAACTTATAACGTTTCTCTGCATAACTTCTTCAGAATACTGTGAAAGCAACAAAGTGGATTCAATAGTGATGCCTGACTTGAACTTGCGTGACTCGGATGATCTGACTCCCCTTGGAGTGGCTCTGGGAACAGGCCAGATCAATGTGGCAAAGCAGCTGCTGGAAGCTGGGGCTGATATCAACACAACAGATTCCCAGGGATACGGCCTTCTCCACATGGCCATTCAAGTCAAGGAAGTACAAGTGGCCACCTTCCTAATCAATAATGGTGCTGATGTTAACCTGAGGTGTGTTTTCTTCCTTGTAGTTCCCCCATACCTGTTTTATGGCTAAGAGTTTTAGATTTTGAGTGTGTGATTTATGGGACATTTATTTGTAAAAGGGGATTGATCATCCTTTCTTATTTCTTTCTGTTTCAAAACAGGGATGTTTCCATTTATATGATAAGTATGCATGCATGACAGATTTGTAAAGCTCCCTTAATGTTACTTACCAGGACTCGTGACGGAGAGTCTCCACTGCAGCTCTGCATCAGTGAGAGCCTAGGTGCCGTGGTTGGACTCCTGTGTGGCAAAGGAGCAGACCACAACTCCCATCCCAACTCCCCCGAACCTCCTCTGTGGCAGGCTCTGGACTCAAAGCAAGAGGACATTGCTTCCACACTAGTACAGTATGTTCATGGCTGTTTAACCCATTGGATTTGTGTGAGGTGACCTTCATGCTGTTAAAAGATTAGGCTAAAGGCTGGATGATGGGAATGTTCCATCTTAAAAAAAATTTGGCCAAGGACTGGGGTGAAGGGAATTATTAAAACATTTGGTTAAGGGAGAGGTGTCAGGTACGACTCAACATGAGTGCACAAAGCTCTTGAAGGAAGATTAGACTCTAGCACCTGTGTACAAGAGTGGAGTGTACCATCAGTGAGCTGTGCCTGGAAGAGTGCTAGCTCCAGGCAGAACACTGTTTCCATGCTCAGGATCTTGTTCCTGCTAATTGTAACCAGCATTGCAGGGTGTGTTACAGAAAAGTGAATGATATGAAACTATATAAAATGAGACAGATAACACAATGTTATCTATTGTTATTGCTATTGCACAGAGATAATATGAAGTCTGTTCAGTGGAAACAGTGTATTACCATCTTGGAACTGCATAATAAATGACAGATGTAGACCTTGGAGAATGGTAAAAAAGCAAAAAAATTGTATGCAGTGAATGAGAGAGAGGAGGCAATGAGTGTTGATACTACATGTGGGTGCTCGTGTGGGCTGGTTTCAATAAGCCACACACCTGGGAGAATCACCACTCAAGTAAATCAGATACCTGGATTTTGGTCTACAAGGCACCTGGATCCAGTGGCTTAATGTGGGTGTGGATTTAATGCTAGTATCTCAGGAGTGATGCAATGATGTGGGTTCATTCTGATTTGAGGGAGTCTGAGTAGGGCTTAGGTTATGCATGTTAGCATATTTCTAGGGATTGATTATTGAGCTGATTACTTAAATGAATCAAGGATACATTTTCTTGTGAATTCACAGAAATGTAGTGGTAAAAATGTGCCCCATTGCAGGTACCATGTTGACACAGATGGCTGGGCTGAAGGTCCAGAAGGATGCCTACAAACTTTGCTACACAAGGCTATAGGTAAGAATAGAAAAAATAAAATCATGTAGATACGTCACTGTCAAGTAGACTTTTATCTGAATGTTTTCCTATAGCTTGAAGATCTGCTTAACTTTTATATTATTTTTATTTGTTTGTGTTTTTTGTTTGTCTCTTTTTGTATGTGTTTTTATGTTATTAATATGTATGGTTTTGTATTTTTGTGTGTATTTGTGTATGGATGCTTGTGTTTTGCAAGTTTAATTTTTAAAAAAGTTTTTAACCATTGCATATAAAAAAACATGATTTAAAATCACCTTTTTAGATGAGAACCGAGAAGACATTGCTTGTTTCTTGGTGAGAAGTGGATGTGATGTCAATGCGGTGAGGAAACCAGGGCCGGGTGGTGGTGGCGGTGATGCAGCAACAGATCAGATGACGCCCCTTCACCTATGTTGCTCTTGGGGGTTAGAAAATACAGTGCAGACTCTGCTCGAGCATGGAGCGAAAGTCAACGCAAGGGTAGGTTTCATTGCTTACCCACTAGGTGGTGATTTGATGGCAGTAAATATAAATGTGGGATATAGAAATTTTAGGTGAAAAATGCTTCATTACTAGTGCTTCTGGGATAATTTGAGATTTTGATGTCAGTGATGTGATATGGATGTGGCAATGGTAATATACCTTATAGATTAGTATTTTTGATATGTGATTTGGTTTTTCTTTTCACTTGATAAATTCTCTAAGATGAATGGTTTCTCATTAATTCATTAATTTTGTTGAAGAAATATTGAAAATATCCTGTGGTCTTGGGCTCAAAATTAAGGATTTAAAAAACATAAAAGTTCAACATTTTTGTTTGTTTAGTAAGTGAATCCATATTATCAACTGGATTGACAGCTTTTATCTATATGACATACCTAAAATTTCAGCTTTCATAATTTCTTGTATAAAATGATCTTATATCTAAATGTATTAAGATCACCTGAATTGAGATTGGATGTTACTTACACTTCTTTTTTCTCTCACTCAATTTATAAAGGATGCTGAAAATAAGACTCCCTTGCATCATGCCATTGAAAATGGTCACAATCCCATTATTTCCCTGTTGCTGTCCCATCCTGCCTTGGATCTTTCCCTACGAGACAAATCTGGCATCACTCCATTCGCTGCTGCCATGTCGAGAAAGAACAACAAGGCTGCCCAGGCTATTCTGAGCCGGGAACCTAAGGCTGCGGAACAGGTAAGTTTTTTTTTTTAACTATGGTATGCTACATTATATGTTGTAGATGACGAATTTGAAGTGTGTATACATTTGCAGTAGGTCTTTTTCCCAGGTTTTATAAATTCACGTTTGCATGTTGTCTGTAAATCTTCCAGAATCTTTTGTTATTTTAAATCTTAAAGAAAACAGTTGAAAAGAAAGAAAACTATTAGATAATCTCTGTTCGATAATCACAAAGCTTACATAAAAGGACATTTAGTATGTTCAGTTGTGAAAATTTGATATCTTGAAAATTTATTACCTGAGAAAGTTTGTTCCGTTCTAGATCAGTAGATTGTTCTCTGTGCTTTGATTAATATGAATTGTGATTTGCAGTATGATCACAAGGGCCACAATTTCTTGCACGTAGCCATTCAGAAGAAGGACATGGAGAGTGTACTCTTCCTCCTGAGTATTCACGTTGACATGCACACCAGGACACAAGACCAGTTGTCTCTCACACCCCTGCATCTGGCTACACTCTCAGGGTCTGTAGGATTTTCTTAGTATGTTTGATATTTTTGTTGTGAAAGATGAAAGTTTGGTTGGGAAATTTGATGAATTGTGAAAAAGTGTAAATGTGCTATTGATTTGGAATACTTCCAGGAGAGATGGAAAAAGATTGCAAATATATGGGTTTAATTAGTGATCAAATTTCAGGTCAGAGATGATTGTTAGAAATCTTTTACTGGCTGGAGGTGGAGCAATCAATGAGTTAACACCGCAGAAGCAGACAGTTCTTCATCTGGCAGCAGCAAATGACCATCCCCATCTTGTCTCCATCTTCTTAGAGAACGGAGTTCGTTTTGATGCAGTAGATGACAATCACAACAATGCACTTCATGTTGCAGTCAAGGTAAATAGTTATTGATATTCTCTCATGAGGCTTTATATGTGAGAAGATATAAATGAAGATTTCACTTTCTCATCTCCTGATAATACATAAATATATATTTTTACAGGAAGGCCATCTGTCTGTCGTAAGAGTGCTATTAACTGAATCAAGGATCAACGCAGAGGCAGTGAATCTCCGTGGTCAGAACCCGCTCCACGTCCTTGCCAATTACCCAAAAGACAATGCAGCAGCCATAGCGGAGATGTTCTTGGAGACGATGCCGGATTATGACCTCAACAGGGTAGATGTCGAGGGAAACTCGGGTGAGTATCAAATGGTTGTTTGAATTTACTTATATATATTTATTTATCAGTTTGTTTATAATTGTTGTTATTTTTATTGTTTGTAATGCGTTTGAGTGTCTTTTAGGATTAGCTTTCCCTTTTCATCTCTTTTCGTTTTTCACTTCTCTTGTTCTTGATTGATAAAGATTTTGAAAGTGGTTTTAAATATAGCTCATTTTATTAATATTAGTAGGTGTTGATAGTGATACCTGATAATGATGGTTGTGGAAATGTGCAATTTTTTGTGCAAATATCTACATTTTTGCCTTTTGGGAATTTTTAGATAATTGTCCTCATAAAAATCCTTATTAGTGCAGAATGTTTAAGGGATTTATGAGGATGAAAAAAGCGTGGAAGAATTTTTCAAAGGATAACTGGAAGAAAGGATATGAATTAATTAAATAGGAATACAAGCTAGAAAAATTAGTTTGTACAGTAAATTTGTGATGCAGATTGATAATGCAGTCAAACAAAAGATACTCTACGTATTTAGTTCATATTGTTGGGTGGTTAGGCTCAGCTTTTACAAATCAAGTTAAATTGTGAGGGAATATATATAATTTCTCATTGTTAATCCTTTATCTATTTTTATATAGTATCCTTGAATCTACTTATCTACTTATATAATTTAACTCTCTACCTGTCTGTCAATTTGTGGAACTGTGTGAATTCCCTGTCATTTTTCCAGGTATAATTATTTTTATTTATTTATCATTTTCTACAGCTCTATTACTGGCTTACATGCGAGGTGCGGGTCAGCTTTGCCGAGTATTAGTACGGTCGGGAGCATGCCTGGGCTCAACAAATAAGCATGGTGTTAACATATTCAATTATCAGGTATTTATGATTGTTTTTTGTTTTGTTTTTCTTTTCATTATGGAGTGAAGGATTATTTGATTTTGTACTTAATATATGCATTGTTGTTCTTACATTTCTTTACGAATGGTCAGATGTGAATAATAGTTTACACTTCGTAAAGCATCAGCCACAAATATTGATGAGAGAAGTTTTAGTAATAATGTATTGTGATATACTTTCTCTCTTCAGTGGATGGAGTTCTAAACATTTTGTTAACCTTAAATTGGAGTGCAAGAAGGATTTTCAAAGTGAAGTGATACCAGTCTCATGCTCAGTTATAGCATACCCTAATTTTCAAATAGACTGAGTGTTCATTAAGAGTAGTTTGAATATATGCTGTAAAAGAAAATAATCACCAAAGGCTAATATTCTTTTCAGAAAGTAAAAGTGTGGTGAATCAAAATAAAAAGCACATGCATTGGGTGCATTCATTTACTTACTTTTCTTACAAATCGCAGGTGCCAACCAAAGCACTGCTGTTTAGACTCCTGGACGTGCTATCAGCTGAGCCTCCATGGAGTGAAGGAGAACTCTGCATGGAATGTGGGACCAAGTTTGGCCTGGCTACAAGGAAGCACCACTGCCGACACTGCGGCCGACTCCTCTGTAGCAGATGCTCGGATAAGGATGTACCCATCCTCAAATTTTCGTTGAACAAGCCGGTTCGAGTCTGTCAGACCTGTTTTGATGTACTTACTTTAGGACCAGCAGCTATATCATAGTAAATGTTTTAGAATAACTAAAGAAGTCAAGTCCATTCATAGCAAGAATATTTTCTTTTTCTTTTTCTATACATTTGATAACAAGTTTATTACAATTAACCTAAGACTAATAATGATGGTGCCACTATGTGATTTAAGTGACAGAAGTGTATCATGTGATCAAGTTAAACTTTTCACTTCAAGTCCATGTTGTACTTCCTACTTAGGCAAATACTCACTGCCAGATATATATTTGAGGAAATCTTTACTTGGGAGTCATATAATTTTCTTGCAAACACATCTGGATGAATTTGGAAGAAGTGTTGCTCAAAATTTTAAACGTGATTAACATTTTTTTAAGGATATTAAAAGGTACATTGAATTGTCAGCACATCCAAAAATATTTAGCTTGGAGGAAAGTGAGTGAAATAGTTCCCAAGTGAAGTGGTATTTTATGATCTTGGTTAGAAATATGATAAAGTTTTGTAACCTTTTTAAGATAGCAAGAATTTCAATTGTAAAATGGGAGGAAAATTGTTTCTTATGATTTTTTCACCTCCATATCAGAGTAGTTTTAAGTTCCTGTACAGTGATTTTATGTAATATTTCCTGGTTTATTTAAGGG
>NW_020871840.1:126869-133957 GCF_003789085.1 Penaeus vannamei
TCCATTTCTTTAGAGACATTGTGCATTAGTAATTACATAGCTATGCTCTTGTTTGGATCTTTGTAATATGCTCATGTGACTCCTATTTGTCACAGCAGTGTCCTTCCCAGGATTCTTCCCTTCCCAACACTTCACCCCTTTCTTATGGTCCCTCATCTCATTCTTTGGGTTCTTCTACTTCTCCAACCATCATTTCTACCCTTACCCATTGATTGCTTCATAATGACTTTAACATGGTGTTCTGTTGTCTTATCCTTGCTTTATTGCAGTCAGTACCTCTATTGTTCTTCATTTATCTTCTCTTATCTGTTCCCCCCAACATTTTGGACATCCACACTGAGTCCCCCCACTTTTTTCTTGGACGATTTGTTCTCCTTCCTCAGATGTGTAGATGGCCTTCATTTCTCTCTCTTTACCCTTGTCACCATTCTATGCTATAGTGCTGTATGACCTTTGACTTTTAACACATTTTGATTTAATCATTACTCAATTTTACCTTTTTTGCCACAGTACTTTACTATAGTGCTATATGACCTTTGATTTCTAAGCACAATTATTTGTGTTAACCATTAATCATTAATATTAAAATGGCTTTGTTGAAAGGATTTTTATGTGAAATACATAGTGCTGAGATGACATCAGGATTCAAGACTTCAGTACTGATATTAATAGTTTCTGCTTTGATAACTGAATATCAAAAGACCTTAGGTTATTAGAATCTTATCTTGTTGAATTAAATGTGTTTTAAAATCTGAGTTTTAAGCTTAATACAGAGGTGTAAATGCATACCTGCATACATTCTCTCCCTCCCTTCCTCGCTGCCTCTTTCTGTCACTGTTATTGTCATTATCACAGTGACAAATTACAACTACAACATTACAATGCTGTATTTTGTAATGATGTAAGATACAGTGGTTTAAGAGGACAACATATCAGTGATTTGTGGTATGTGGAAAAGAATATATTAGACTGGAAAAAAAATTATATGATTATATGATTTATATTTTGTGCATGTGTGAGTGATGAAAGCCATCTTGATTTTCTATAAAAGAAAAAATGTATGCTAGGATGAAAACACTTAGCAGTTCATGGACACTTTTGTGTGAATTTGGATACATATGTAAGTTATGAATTCTTGAGTAAAATGTGTTGTTATTGTTTACTGAAATTTTGACTACTTTAGATGTAGTTCATGCTATTCAAAGCTTTCCATTGCTGTTATTGTAACCTTGTCATAGATACTTTTGTAACTAAAGAAATTTTCCATTTTTGTAAAACATTATGGAAACTTTATAAAACATTATATTGCATTGTTACCTAGTATATTATTGCTTAACCTTTTTTCCGACTCAAGTGCAGTGATTAGTTGTAATGAGGATGGTTTCTTGAAATTGCATAAATCTATTTAATATGGAAGTGGAGGAATTATAAATTTCAGTCTACACAAATGGATGGCAGAGCCAAAGAAATGAAAAAAAGAAATTAAATGAGAGAGTTGAAACAGATAACAGCAAAAGAGAGAAACTTATGAGATCCATGTGGCAAAAAGAAAAAGAACACACACAAATAAATAAATTGTATTATTTAACTGATTGTTATTTATTTTATTTTTATTTTTTTGGCAGTATTCATTCATCCTATTGTGATTTCATATCATAATGAACAAATATAACCCACGTGTTTGCTGTTGAATTAACAGGATACATGATTCAAATGACTAACACATGCAACAGCATCAATTTTTGCAACACTGATAGGTTGATTAACCATAAAATGCAGCCAAACAGAACAATAATAACATGATGATGCTGATGATGATGATGTTACCTGATCATTGATGTTGATCTTTGGCTATGTATATAGTCAAATAAAATGAAAAAAGTGAAGTTACTGTGTTCACAAATAAAATGTTTGACTGTTTTAAGCCAGAAAGAGTTGAGCAAATATTTGTCTGCATTCACTCCACTTATGGTTGTATAAAAGTCCATATAATATATTTCACAAGTTATTTTTCTTAATAGTTTCTGTCTCTTAAAGTATAAATATCTAGGATAATAATAACAAAATGGTTTGTTTCATATTGGTAGTATATAATGAGAAAAAATAATCATACATGTTCTATTAAGTTTACTTTCAAATCTTAATAGTTATTTAGGATCTCCCATGGTGATAAACTTCGAAAAGTGCGATATTAAATCCTAATTTATTATCCCTAAAATAATGGAGTCCATCCATGTTTTGAATGATAAGTTATTTCAAAAAATCATTTTGTAATCAAGTTTACCCTTAAGTAACATATATTCTATCACCAACTATCATAATAATAATAATAATAATAATAATAATAATAATAATAATAATAATAATAATAACAATACACTTGAAATTCATTTAAACAGTTACCATAAAGATAAGTTAGAAAACAGGCTCTCATAACCCGTCTTCCTTCACATAAAGGCATGCACAGTACACCACCCACCTAAACGGGTCTCTTTTCCATCATGTTAATCAAAGAATCCGTTACATTAGCTCCAACCTAATTTCCTCCCCTTTATGTCAGTTGGCCTTCACATAGTCTTCCTGAGAGCAGTCCTGGCATGCATTATCGCAGTTACTTTGTTTGCTTCCATTTTGGCATTTCTTCGCCGCTTCGCATCCTAGCTTCCCTGCGGCTGATTGGTATACCTGAGGGATATGGAATTGATGTTAGAGGGAGGTGGGTGGGTGTGGGTGTGTGGATGTGTGTGTGTGGGGGGGGTGCGTGTGTGTGTGTGGGGGGGGGTGCGTGGGGGTGTGGGGTGGGTGTGGGGTGGGGTGGGTGCGTGCGCGTGCGTGCGTGCGCGTGCGTGCGTGCGTTTGTGCGTCCGTGTGTGTGTGTGTGGGGGGGGGGTGCGTGGGGGGGTGTGGGGTGGGTGTGTGGGTGCGTGCGTGCGTGCGTGCGTTTGTGCGTCCGTGTGTGTGTGTGTGTGTGTGTGTGTGTGTGTGTGTGTGTGTGTGTGTGTGTGTGTGTGTGTGTGTGTGTGTGTGTGTGTGTGGTGTGGATGTGTGGATGTGTGATGTGTGGATGTGTGGATGTGTGGTGTGTGTGTGTGTGTGGGGGGGTGCGTGCGTGGGGCGTGCGTGGGTGCGTGCGTGCGTGCGTGCGTGTGTGTATGTGTGTGTGTGTGTGTGTGTGTGTGTGTGTGTGTGTGTGTGTGTGTGTGTGTGTGTGTGTGTGTGTGTGTGTGTGTGTGTGTATGCGTGCATGTGTATATATGCGTGTATGCGTATGTATGCGTGCAAGCGTATGTGTACGTATATCCGCATGTGTACGTACATCCGCATGTGTACGTACATCCGCATTGGACGCATACATCTTCAATTCCTCTTCATCAACTCAGTCTCTTAAGAGCATCACGAAATACTACTCACCAGCCCGGCGCGAACCCCGTCAAGACACTGTATTGCCCGCGGGTTTGGATGCTCTTGTAACTGCCGGAATCCACTTGGCAAGAGATTTCGATGTTGATGTTCATCTGTTGGTTCATCCAGAGATCTCGTGCGCACTCTGAGGGACGGGGGGGGGGGGGGGTAGGATGAGATGAGAAGTGTGAGGAAAGAAATGAGTATTAGGGGTGGAAATGACAAGACAGGGTGTTCATTATACCATATGTTACGTTCTTCCGGCTGTGTCTTTCCTTCTGGCTTTGTCATGTTTTTTCTCTCTTTGCGTCTGTCAGTTTGTTTGTCTGCGTGTCTGTCTCTATTGGTCTCTGTCTGTGTGTATGTATGTATGCATGTTCGTCTCTATCTGTGTCTCTGTGTGTATGCATGTGTGCACGGCGGTCTCTGTCTCTCAGTCTCACTCACTCACTCACTCACTCACTCACCACACACACACACACACACACACACACACACACACACACACACACACACACACAACACACACACACACACACACACACACACACACACACACACACACACACACTCACTCACTCACTCACCCACTCTGTCTGTCTCTCCAAAACAGTTTATCAGCAGAGACTACTTACGGCATCCTGATCCTGCTAGACCTGCAATGATGTTCTTATACTTGTCGTAGCATCTGCAACTGTTGGGAAATGTATTAATAAACCACTAACTTTTCCCCACGTTATCACATTTTGTTCAGAGGAATTTCACACACAAGAAAGATGAAAATCCCCCCTCAGACAGCTGATCAACTCAAAATGACCCTCATCCTCCAAACCTTACGAATTACTGCTCATTCCAAGGCTTAGCTGGCGCATCTGACTTTTTTTACTTTGACACGTTTATTGAGACAAAAGGAAAACTACATCAGATATTGTAAAAATAACAAGTTAGTGTCCTTGTTCGCAAAAATCCCACTGCAGGATCCTTACCTGCCTTTTTCGCACTGCTTCCCTGAGTAGGATCCATCTGCGTCACACTCCAGGAGCGTCGAAGGCCCCTGCACGCCTTTGAACTCCATTAGGTCATAGAGCTCCATGTGGGCGTGGTATTCGCTCTCACATCGCCTCAGGTACTGCGCTCCAACCAGGGTCTTGTTGTCTGAAGGTAAGGAGATAGATAGATAGGGAGAGGGATAGATAGATAGATAGATAGATAGATAGGGAGAGGGATAGATAGATAGGTAGGGAGATAGATAGATAGGGAGGGAGATAGATAGATAGGGAGATAGATAGATAGATATGGAGATAGATAGACAGATATGGAGATAGATAGACAGATATGGAGATTGATAGATAGGGTGAGAGAGAGAGAGAGAGAGAGAGAGAGAGGAGAGAGAGAGAGAGAGAGAGAGAGAGAGAGAGAGAGAGAGAGAGAGAGAGAGAGAGAGAGAGAGAGAGAGAGAGAGAGAGAGAGAGAGAAGAGAGAGAGAGAGAGAGAGAGAGAGAGAGAGAGAAAGAAAGAATGCGAAGTATGCATGAACGTAAATGATGGGGCATTTTTACAGAAAATACACTAGCATCGCATATGCTGGCCATGCCAAATAAAGGGGGCGGAAATAACGACTTCATCACGTTTAGCCAATGAGAGTGCGCTGTGAGATATCAGATCTCGCTAGATACATAATTATTTGTATAATGTACTCGACATAATTATCATTACCAGAAGTAAAACAAAAATTTCCCTCTTTTATTTATGATAACGAAGAATTTCCAACCATGAACAGCTGTCAGAATACTCCTAGAAAAGTCTAACTTCAATTTTTAGCTCAACAGGACAAATTGAAGTGGAGCTACCTGGTTTTATGTTCCTTGTAGTAAGGCGGTAGGACAGATAAGCTAACGCACACACGCACTCACATGAATGAATTTATGAACGGATTTCTATGTGTGTGTGCGCATTTAGAAACTCATTCTTTACTCGGATCAGTTAACCTATTTTAAACAAGGCAACAACTACTTTCGGGTTGTTTATCATTGAGTCCAGCATAATAAACCCGGGCCTAGGAAGTTCTGTTTCAAGTAAGTTCCTTTTTCTAAACTGGTTTGTTGATTATTGTCATTTCGCGTATTAAACTCAAACAGTATTCCAAAGACATGGACGCTGGCTATGCCAAGGAACATACTTCGAAAGAATTACAGCTTAAAATTAAGATTTATTTCGATGTGATTGCTTTCTGTGTCTTCACTATATCATCTACGAAAAATAAGAAAAAATAAGTGGAATAATGATAATAAGAGGAAAAAAATGAATTAGAAAAAGGAAGAGAACCAGGAAAAATAATAAGAGGAAGAAGAAGAAAGAACAAAATAAATAAGACGGAGGAGGAGCAGATAGAATAAAAAAAAAAACGATAAGAAAAAATATAAATAACGCTACCAATACCCAACCGTAGCAAAACAAAGCCAAAGCTGCGCCATTTACACACGAACACATCCAAACACTCACAGCAATCCAAGCGGTCCATCACGCCCTCGGGAAGTCGGGATCCGTAGGGCGTGGCCGTTGCAGGGTCAATGCAATAACACCAGCCGTCTTCACACTGCAAGGGCTCATAATTGCCATTCGGTGCACAGTGCAGAGTGACGGACTTCTCGCCAGCCTGTTGCAGCTCCCACACTCTCCGCGAGCATTCTGGGAAGGAAGGTGAGAGGGTAGTATTTATCTATTAGGGGTTATCTGTCTATTATTTATCTAATTATCTGTCTATTATTTATCTATTTTCTATATTTATCTATTTATCTGTCTATTATTTATCTATTTATCTGTCTATTATTTATCTATTTATCTGTCTATTATTTATCTATTTATCTGTCTATTATTATCTATTTATCTGTCTATTATTTATCTATTTATCTGTCTATTATTTATCTATTTATCTATTTATATTATCTGTCTATCTATTATCTGTCTATTATTTATCTATTTATCTGTCTATTATTCATTTATTTATCTGTCTATTATTTATCTATTTATCTGTCTATTATTTATCCATTTATCTGTCTATTATTTATCTATTTATCTGTCTATTATTTATCTATTTATCTGTCTATTATTTATCTTCTATTTATGCTATTTATGTCTATTATTTATCTATTTATCTGTCTATTCCTTATCTATTTATCTGTCTATTATTTATCTATATATCTGTCTATTATTTATCTATTTATCTGTCTATTATTTATCTATTTATCTGCCTATATATCTAAATACATGCCTATATATTTAACTGGGAAGAAAGGTGAGATAGTTGTTATTTATCCATTTATCTGTCTATTATTTATCTATTTATCTATTAATCTACATACATGACTATCTATTTATCTATCTATACATCTACATCTGTTTATGTCTATATATCTACGTACATGTCTATTTATCTGGGAAGAAAGGTGAGTTGTTATTTATCTATTTATCTGTCAATTAATTTATCTATATATCTATTTATTAATTATCTATTTATCTGTCTATATATCTACATACTTGTCTATCTATTTTTTTGAAAAAAGTGAGAGTTGTTATTTATTTTGTACACACGTTCGTACGCGCGTGTGTGTGTATGCAGGTGTCTCAATCTTCGCAATCTCTCCCCTCTCCCGCTCCCCCCTTCTCTCTTCTCTCTCTCTCTCTCT
>NW_020871840.1:143083-150583 GCF_003789085.1 Penaeus vannamei
TCTCCCACCCTCTCGCCGTCCCCCGTCCAAGCCTGGTGTAATGAATAAACACTATCCAGCCGACGTCTCCTGCTCAGCACGTGGAACACACTACCAACAGGTCGCAGGTGCGCGAGAACAGGGTTAAGGTCACAACGTCTCTTTGTCTCGACGTGTCCGAACCCTTTCCGCTATCGATGACCCGCCTACGCCGCTGACCTCCTCCTCCTTTTCTCTCGTCTCTCCTTCTCCGCTTCCCTCCCTTCTCCTCCACTGCTTTCATACTCCTCCTCCTCGCCTTCCTCCTCCTCGCTCCTCCTCGCTCGCTCCTCCTTTTCCCTCCCTTCCTTCCTCCTCCTCCTCCTCCTCCTCCTCCTCCTCCTCCTCCCCTCCTCCTCCTCCTCCTCCCTCCTCCTCCTCCTCTTCTTCCTCCTCATCTCCTTTGTCCTTAAAACCTTCTTCACGATGGCGAGCCTACCCCTGACCCCCTTCTCCCCTCCCCCCTTACTCCTGTGATACCAGACCTCCCTGGCACTCCTGGCATTCCTGGCGGCAGCGGCGGGCGGCGACTTTTGATCGTCCCTAGACCATCCTCCACGCCCGCATCCTACGCCGCCGTTGCGTCAGCCCCCGTTCTGCCAGGCCCCTTCGCCAGGCCCTTCTTTAAAACGTCGGTGCGGTGGCTGTGCGTATCTGAAAGCGTCTATCTGTCTCTGTCTCTGTTTCTCTCTCTCTCTCTGTTTCTCTCTCTCTCTCTCTCTCTCTCTCTCTCTCTCTCTCTCTCTCTCTCTCTCTCTCTCTCTCTCTCTCTCTCTCTCTCTCTCTCTCTCTCTCTCTCTCTCTCTCTCTCTCTCGACATAAAACCGCGATTTGTTTGCGCTTAATCTTTTGTTTTGTTTCGTTTTTGTTTTTGTTTCATTCTCTTCCATAACGGCCCCCCCCTCCCCCAACCAGGTCACCCCACCATGCCACGTGATGAGAGGAGAGAGAGAGAGAAGAGAGAGAAGAGAGAGAGAGAGAGAGAGAGAGAGAGAGAGAGAGAGAAGAGAAAGAGAGAAGAGAAGAGAGAGAGAGGAGAGAGAGAGAGAGAGAGGACGAGAGAAGAGAGAGAGGAGAGAGAGGAGAGAGGAGAGAGGAGAGTGAGAGAGAGAGAGAGGGAGAGAGAGGAGACGGGAGAGGGGAGAGGGGAGAGAGGGAGGAGAGAGGGAGGCGGAGAGGAGGAGGAGAGGAGAGGAGAGAGGGAGAGAGGGAGAGGAGGGAGGAGGGAGAGAGAGGGGAGGAGAGGAGGGAGGAGGAGGAGGGGGAGGGAGGAGAGAGGAGGGAGAGAGGGAGGAGAGGGGGAGGAGAGGGGAGAGAGGAGAGAGGGGAGGAGAAGGGAGAGAGAGAGAAGAGAGAGAGAGAGGAGAGAGAAGAGAGAGAGAGAGAGAGAGAGAGAGAGAGAGAGAGAGAGAGAGAGAGAGAGAGAGAGAGAGAGAGAGAGAGGAGATGGTGAGGTGGTGGGGAAGAATCATGTTGATGGTGGTGTTGGTGTTGGTTCTGATGGTGGCAAAGCTGGAGTTGGTGGTGCTGATGGTGGAGCTATGGGTGGTGGTGGTGCTAGTGTTGGTAATTCTGATGAAGGTGGTGCTAGTGGTGATTGATGATGATGACAATTGATGATGATCAAAGCAAAATGTAGGAATGGATGTTCACGTGACAAATAAAAAATATGAGTAATATTGTTCCATTCATCTTTGCCAAAGCAGTGTGGTCATTTATCATTTTCTGTTGAGTCGTTCAATAGGAACTCTCAAGAGAAATTTTACGTCCTTTTTTATTTGTACTGTCTTACACACACACACACATTTTAACCACATCTCCAAATCTTTTCTTTGACATCACTTCCCTTCTCTCAAACATAAATACTTTTCCTTCTTCAGACAAGAAGAAGAAGAAAAAAAAAAAGCTGTGATGGTCGGACCTACAAGAAGAATGCCACCTGAGAACATATGGCAGGGGGGTGGAAGGTATGCCACCTCGGGCCGCCCTTTGCTCGCACCCCATAGGTTCCTGGTGCCAGCCCTGCTCCTCGCCCTTGTTCTCCTCACACCCACAGGTAACGAACACAAATCTGGACGAGTGTGCCAGCTTCCCCAAAAGGTATCTTAAAAATACTGTACAGTGCAATCCGATGCAGCGGATGATGTTTGATATTTGACCCTTTACCTTTAGTGCTATGCATGTCAAATTACATCACCCGCTGTTTCAGATCATGCAGTACATTTGCTTTGAAGACCATTTTGGAAACTGGTACTGAGTACATGTGTGTGTGTATGAGGTTTGGGTGGGTGGGTTGGTTGTGTTTCTCAGTCTGTTTGTTTGTTTGTGTGTGGGTGTAGGTGTGCATGTGTGTGTGTGTATGCATGCATGTGTGCATACATGTGTGTATTAATAAACTTATAATGATGATGATGATGATGATGATGATGATGATGATGATGATGATGATGATGATGATGATGATGATGATGATGATGATGATGATGATGACATGATGATGATGATGATGATGATGATGATGATGATGATGATGATGATATGATGATGATGATGATATGATGATGATGATGATGCAATAGGCAATATTAATAATTAAATAATAATAATAATAATAGTAAAACAGTAGTACTAAATAGCTAAACCAAAATAGTTCAAATAATTTTTCCTACAAACTTCCCATTCTGTGCAGATGTATAACCAAGACCGTACCTTTGCCATCATACACATTCACATTGAGATTATTCCCTTCCCCAGTGGGCGGCATCAAATGTTACGAGTGTGTGCACAACAACCAGAGAATGAAGAGGCACAATCGCTACGTCTATCCCTGTTCAGAGTTTGATGGCTCAGACAGATACATCATGAACTGCCCAGACTCAAAGCTTTGTATTTACCAGCGGATAACTTTGCCATTATCGAACGGTAAGTATCTCCTTTGTTTGGAAGAAAGGAAAGACAGGGATATATATGTATTTATCATTTCATTTTTTTTTCTTTCTTTCTTTCTTTTTTCTTTTTTTTTTCTTATAATGGTCACAGAAAAATTCGGCAACCTACACGGTTACATACCTGAATGTAAATCTTCTAAATATTTCCTTTTGAAGTCAAAAACATTTATTCTTACGTATTTTCTTTCTAATTTCAGCAGATAACATAATTGTAAGAACAATGGATGGCTGCACCCCAAACACCACAGACAACGCTCGCTATGCCGAGGCGGGTCTGGTCAAAGAAGGTTGTATCCAGCACAAGAGTTTGTACAAGCCCCCCTCATCAGAGTACTGTTACTGTAGTCACAACCTCTGTAATGGGGCAACAATCAACTTGTCTTCTACAGTCGTCCTAGCACTCCTTTTAGCAACAGCACTTCTTAACAATTACCAATGGTCAAGCTCTTCCTGATATTTCCAAACCCGTAGATAATATAAAATACTATCTAAGCTGAGATCTCCTTTCCAAAATTTTCTACTACTTGCACCCAATATGTGAAGTGCAAATCTTCTACTTTGAGTAAATACAGGATGTTGCTAGTTTATGCTTATTTACAGGTTTACATGGTAATGCTGTGAAACTTCCTTGGTAAGTCTTTAGGTAGGTGTCAGATTTTGGGACTAACCGATTTCAAACGCACTTTGGGAACTGTAAATACTTGTCTACAAATCCAATAATGTTAATTTTTATACCATGTAAAAAAAATCCTTATACAAATTTATAGAATAATTTTATATGAACCATACCTTCATAGCTTGGTAAAACTTGGGAGCAGCTGACCCCACAGTTTTTTTTTCCACAAGATGTAATAGACTAGTCAATGTGCATGGCTGTGCTTTCTTGTGACTTCTTTCATTATGATGTAAGTCATTTTCATATATTGTAATAATGATGGCTATGTAATCATTTACTTAAATTTCAATCATTACTTAAAGTAACTATAGTGAAAACCAGAGCACACCGAAGCTCTGGATAAAGACTGTGATATTATGTTAGCATTCATTTGACTGTTGATAATGATAGATTTCAATGTTTAATATGGAATAAATGTTACTGAGGAATACATGTGTATCCTTCACAAAAGTAATGGAAACAAATATAATGTTCCAATGAGTTTTAGGTGTAATTCTGAGTTGTTTCTCTACCCTAAAACATGTAAATCAATTGGCTAAAGAAATGCAAATTCCCGGCTGATATGGATTATTCAAAACATTATTCCCTATTAACCTCCAAACAAATGACTACTAATGAAATTGGAGACAACTGTGCATGATCTATGATACAAATCCCACATAAACAGCTTCTCTCAAGCATACATATAAAAACACTCCAAAGGAAGCCTTCTTCCAGGCAAATAGAGAAAAAAAAATAAAAACCAAATGACGCACCAACCATTTCTCATGACTTCTCTTTAAAAATAAAGATCTCTAAAATTACATTTTCACTCGAAATACTATAAATGTGCCCTTTGCCTCCTTAATGTATCTGTTTCATTGCAAAAAAATATATACACATATATTTATACTTTATGGTTTTCTACTCACCTGAGAGTCAAACTCGATGAGGTACAAGAAAACCACGTCCTCTCTCTGCAGTCTGATGGCCGCATGTAGAGGGTGCTTGGTCTTACTCTTAAACATGGCATACAGCAAAGGAGCTGTCATGTGAGAGAAGTCATCAGGAGTGAAGTCATTCTGTGGAGGACAAAGACATAGCAGAAATGAATGGTGGGAAACTATTGGATGTATAAAATGAGCAATCAAATGATCAACCACTGAATATATATGGAAATGAAAGCAAGGACAACTAAAAAGGGTTGATGATGTCCACAGGAGTAACTTAATGAAAGGGTTGGATACCTTTCGCTCTTTTCTC
This sequence comes from Penaeus vannamei, assembly GCF_003789085.1. Lineage (NCBI taxonomy): Eukaryota > Metazoa > Arthropoda > Malacostraca > Decapoda > Penaeidae > Penaeus > Penaeus vannamei. The sequence continues at coordinate 147,968 of NW_020871840.1, forward strand.
CTCTACTTTTTTTTTTCAACACTCTTTCCTCTCTTGTCAATCTCAGACTCACTACAAAACCTGCTTTTCCACTTTTATTCTCCCTCCTCTCTCCTCTCCTTTCTATTCATCTCTCTTTCCTCCCTATTTCCTTACCTTGCTCAACTTTTCTCTATTTTACTAAAAGAACCAACAAGAACAAAAAAGACAACTTACTAACCCTGGAGTTTTATAACACAAGTCTCATGACAAACAATGAATTCCAAGGTCAAAGCTAATTGAAACATCTCCTTTGTTCTTCCCACAAAAAAAGAGACTATTTACAGTATCTAATAATAGTCTCCTCTATGTCTGTCTTTTCGTGTACCAGGAAACTAACATGAATGATACACTGTAATGCATTCAGTTCCTGATATCATTTAAAGTAAAGCATAATAACTTTCAAAATGCTTTCTAATAAATTAAAGGCAGGAATCAAAATATACAACTTTACAGTTGAAGTGCAATTACAGACTCTACTTTATGTAATACAGAAATATGTACTATGATATTAGAGAACATTCTTTGGTTGAAACTATTTCAATGAATTCTATAAAACTAAAATGTATCTTGTCATAAGCATTGATTATATGAAACATCAATCTTGACAAAACATCTCCAAACTTCAGTTGAAAAAAGTTTTTTTTTTCCATAACCCTTTCCCATTTCTGCCTGCCTAGCAAAATGCTCTGTGCTGCATATATTCACTTGCACACTAATTGAGGTAACGGACTTAGATGATCTTATGCAAAATGTGATTTTTACAATTTACCCCCATCAAATACAATCCTATCCCTTCAAACTGAGCCTAAATTCACCCTTATTCAACAAATTGCATGTTTGCAACAACTTCAGAAGACAGTTATCGCAATAAAAACCACAATCAGATTTTTCTTTGACAATGGAAGCTTCATAAAAATCAAAGAAAGTCAGTAATTTCTTTTAAAGGATTGGTAAAATACATTGCTCACAAAAGAGACAAGTTCACAAACACTTAGTCAATAAGGAGAAAATTGCTAGATCTCCTGGTGTTACCTTTCTATATGATTTCTTGAATTTTGGTAAAAAGAAGTTTTAGTTTCTGTTACTATTATTTTTGTCATCCATGATACTCATAAAATTAACATTACAAAATCATTCACATTAATAATAATAATGATGGCTCCTTGGTGACTCAGTGCTTCTGGAGCCATATAAGAGGAAACAAAATTAACAACACAGACCTACACAAAACAGCACATTCATATAAGTACTCCTATCATCAATGGGTTAATGTTTCAAATGATAAGCTTTTATTACATAAACCTTGATTCCAACATCTATGTTTTAAACCTGTGACAGGTAACCTTTACAAGTTAGGTGCAGACTAAGTTGTGAAATCAATTACTCTCACAGGGCCATAAGAAATAAAATATCATTTTTTCAAATTAACAAATTTTCATGATTGGTACAGATAACATACAGACAACATTCAATCCCAAACTCACCCAGTGTGTGGATATCAGTGTTGAACAATGATCCCTCAATGTCTGCGCACCAATCTCATCTGCTGTGTGAGAGTGAACGCAGTTTCACTGACCTGTAAGAGTACGTAACAGCCCGTTTTCAAAAAATCATAAATCTTGTATATCTCAAGCTTGAAAAAATGATGGAAGAAAGAATAAAATTCATGCAAAATTTATGCAAAAAAACTCGAAAAAGACGATGTTTTGAGTAGAATAATATTTGTAGAAATAAATTTTTTTGTGGGTTTTAATTCTTTAAAAAAAGTAACAATGTACCACAATTCCTTCCTTAAAAATTTTGTCACACTTATACTAACAAACAGCGACCGAATAAAACTTTAAGCTCATTCAACTTAACGAAAAGCACCGCTGCATCTCTCATGAGACTGAGCAAAAGTCATGCTCATTGAGCAGACTGACATATGTGTACTTGACATATCTTCATCCACAAAAACTAAATTTCAAATATCCATATACAAAAAAAAAATTCAATACAAAAAAACTACATATATAGGTATCCCAAATATTCATAATCATAATACAAAACTATCTATTCCACCATTCATGCTTCATTAACCTATAGGATATGTGCTCTCACTTCATGGTCCACTGTGTCTCATCAGGGTAGCCGCTGGTTCCATAGGTTGTCACTGCTGCCAGAACACTGTGCTTGGTCCTGATAATACAAGGTTGCCCATTAATGTCCTTTTCCTGAATGAACGAAAGGTGTGCCATTAATACAATTATCTCAGCATTCTTAAATTTATATGTATTAATGTGCCAACCTGCAATCCAAGTTCTCTGTCTGGGATCCCTTTTTTTAACCCTTAAAGGATACACTATTTTACAATATGCTGTGTTTGTGGAACACCAATACACTAAACAGTCACTTATATGTACTGTAATCTAGTTTGCATTTAAATATTTGAATTTTTTAAATTTAAATATTCAAATCTAAATATTACAAAAAGAAAGAGGAGGGGGTGGGACAGGAGAGAAGGAGAAGGAAGAGAAGGAGGGAGGAAGGGAGGGGAGGGGAGGGGAGGGTATGGGAGAGAGGAGGAAGAGGGAGGGAGAGAGAGTGTGAGAGTGT
>NW_020871840.1:158083-170583 GCF_003789085.1 Penaeus vannamei
ATGAGTGAGTGTGAGTGAATGAGTGAGTGTGAGTGAATGAGTGAGTGTGAGTGAATGAGTGAGTGTGAGTGAATGAGTGAGTGAGTGAGATGAGTGTGAGTGAATGAGTGAGTGTGAGTGAATGATGTGAGTGTGAGTGAAGTGAGGAGTGTGATGTGAATGAGGAGTGAGTGAGTGAAGAGTGAGTGAGTGTGAGTGACATGAATGAGTGTAGTGAAATGCATGAGTGTGAGTGAATGAGTGAATGAGTGATGAGTGAGTGTGAGTGAATGAGTGAGTGTGAATGTGAATGTGAGTAAATGAGTGAGTGAGAATGAATATGTGTGAGTGAATGAGTGAGTGTGAGTGTGAGAGTGAGTGTGATGAAGAGTGAGTGTGAGTGAGTGAGTGTGATGAATGAGTGTGAGTGAAGAGTGAGTGTGAGTGAATGATGTGAGTGAATGAGTGAGTGTGAGTGAATGAGTTGATGTGAGTGAGTGAATGAGTGAGTGTGAGTGAATGAGTGAGTGTGAGTGATGAGTGAGTGAGTGAGTTGAGTGAATGAGTGAGTGTGAGTGAATGAGTGAGTGTGAGTGTGAAAGTGAGTGAGTGTGAGTGAGTGAGTGAGTGAGTGAGTGAATGAGTGAAGTGAGTGAGTGTGAGTGAAGTGAGTGAGTGGTGAGTGATGTGAATGAGTGAGTGAGTGTGAGTGAATGAGTGAGTGGTGAGGAGTGAGTGTGAGTGAATGCATGAGTGTGAGTGAATGAATGAGTGTGAGTGAATGAGTGAGTGTGAGTGAAGTGAGTGAGTGTGAATGAATGAGGTGAATGGAGTAAATGAGTGAGTGTGAGTGAATGAGTGAGTGTGAGTGAATGAGTGAGTGTGAGTGAAGAGTGAGTGTGAGTGAATGAGTGAGTGTGAATGATATGAGTGTGATTGATTGAGTGAGTGTGAGTGTGAAAGGAGTATGAGTGAAGTGAGTGTGAGTGAATGAGTGAGTGAATGAGTGAGTGGTGAGTGAAATGAGTGAGTGAAGAAGTGAGTGAGGGATGAGTGTAGTGAATGTGTGGATGTGGTTGTGGGTGCGGGAGGAGGGAGGGAAGGAGAGGGAGAGGAGAAGGGAGGAGGAGAGGAGAGGAGAGGGAGAGGGAGAGGAGAGGGAGAAGGGAGAGGGAGAGGGAGAGTATGTGGGGGGGGTGAGTGTGTATGTGTGTGTGACTATGAGTGAGTGTGACTGAGTGAGTATGATTATGTGTGAGTATATTTATGTGTGAGTAATGTGTGTGAGTCAGTGAGTGAGAATGAGTGAGGAAGTGAATGAGTGATTGAATGAGTGAGTGTGGTGACTGAGTGAGTGAATGAGTGAGATATGGTGAGTGCATGAGTCATTTGAGTGGAGTGAGTGAGTGAATGAGTGAGTGAATGAGGAATGAGTGAGTGGTGATTGAGTTGTAAAGTGTTGAGTGAGTGAGGTGAGTGAGTGTGAGTGAATGGTGAGTGTGAGTGAATGAGTGAATGAGTGAGTTGAGTGATTGAGTGAGTGTGAGTTGAATGAGGAGTGTGAGTGATTGAGTGAGTGTGAGTGATTGAGTGAGTGTGAGTGAGTGAGTGAGTGAGAGTGAATGAGTGAGTGTGAGTGAATGAGTGTGAGAATGAGTGTGAGTGAATGAAGTGAGTGTGAGTGAATGAGTGAGTGAGTTGAGAGTGAATGAGTGAGTGAGATGTGAGTGAATGAGTGAATGTGAGTGAGTGTTGAAGTGAATGCATGAGTGGAGTGAATGCATGAGTGTGAGTGAATGAATGAGTGAAGTGAATGAGTGAGTGTGAGTGAATGAGTGAGTGTGAATGAATGAGTGAATGTGAGTAAATGAGTGAGTGAGTGAGTGTGAGTGAATGAGTGAGTGTGAGTGAATGAGTGAGTGTGAATGAATGAGTGAGTGTGAATGAATGAGTGAGTGTGAATGAATGAGTGTGTGAGTTGAATGGATGAGTGTGAGTGAATCAGTGAGTATGAGTGAAGAGTGAGTGTGAGTGAATGAGTGAGTGAATGAGTGAGTGTGAGTGAATGAGTGAGTGAATGAGTGAAGTGAATGAGTGTGACGTGAATGTGTGATGTGGTTGTGGGTGCGGGAGGGAGGGAGGGAGAAGGAGAGGAGAGGGAGAGGGAGAAGGAGAGGGAGAGGAGAGAGGAGAGGGAGAGGCAGAGAGGGGGAGAGTATGTGGGGGGGGGGGTGAGGTGTAGTGTGTGTGTGGGCACTATGAGTGAGTTGAGTGAGATATGATTATGTGTGAGGATGATTATGTGTGAAGTATATGTGTGTGGTCAGTTGAGTGAGAATGATAGTGGGAGGAGTGAATGAGTATTAATGAGTAGTGTAAGTGACTGATGTGATGTGAAATAGTTGAGTATGTGAGTGCAATGTGAAAATCCAGATGGTGATGTGAGTGATGAATGAGTGCATTTGAATGAGTGAACAGTGACATTGCCGGATGACTGAGTCTGCCAGTCTTTAGTCACAGTGCGTGAGTATCGAAGGTGAGTGAGTGAGTGTGACGTGATGAGCTGAGGGTCCACGTGAGTCGAGTGAGCTGAAGTGAGTGCATGAATGATCTACAGTGCTCTAGTGGTGACGTGACGGCATGGCCAAACTGAAGATTTAACACGTATACTCGACTCGCCACGCTGCCCACCCTAGCGCAGCTCCGCTAGAACATATGCCCAAGAATAACACGTGCGAGTGAAGTCGACCCGACGAGATACGCGCGTTGAGAGCATCTGTACAGAGACCTTACAACAACCCAATAATCACAGAGATGAGAACCTGCGCCCTACATGAGAATGAATACCGGATGTACACGCCCGCTATCTCTGTCATGCGCTACGACTCTCATGAATGAGTGTTGTGAGTGAGTACACCGTGAGTGAGGTGAGTGAGTCGAAGTGAGTGAGTGAGTGAAGGTGACGTGCAAGTGAGTGAATGACCGTGAGTCTACACTGACCAGATCTCACGCACTGTCTCACTCCTCCCCTAACCCTCACTGTGACGGTGAGTGAAGTCTGACGTGAGTGCAGTGAGTGCGACGTGAGTGAGGTGAGCCCCAATCTGCTGCACCCGTGAGTGAGCAACTGATTCGGATGAGTGATGTGACGGTGACGATGAGTGACCGTAAGACCGTGAGCTCTCCGCGTACTTAGCTGACCCATCGTGCGCGAGTGACGTTTTCCGAGGAACCTCTTAGCGAGTGACGTGATGAAGAGTGAGGAGAGTGAGTGTGAGTGGTAGCTATCGTGACGTGGTGAGTTGCAGCGACGTTTATGTGAACATGAGTGTGAGGATGTACCTGAAAGCGGTGCAAGTTTGACTAATGTTATGTGTGTAAGCCTCCTAGTATCCCAATCGTAATCTATAATTCGTGTATAGTCCTGCTATTATGGAACTGTACTCAATAGTCGAATCATATCAAATAACATAATCCAACCAAAACAAAAGTATAGATACCATGATATTAGGGATTGCATTGAGGCAACAGTATTTTCTATCAAAACAATGCCAGCCACATCCCCCATACCTATACCTTCTACTACCAGACTATACTCATATTAGCCTATTCAACCCCCTCTGAGATATTCGCATGTCGCACCACAGCCTCTATCCGCTCAGATCGAGACTGTCCACGTTACGTCTCAGTCAAACACACCAGCAGTCTATCTACGCATTTCTATCTCCATCTGCCTCATTTAAAACCTATATATCGAATAGAAGTAGTCGTCAGTATCAGTTCTATATCCATCATACTTCACAAACTCCCCAAAAGCGACACTGAGCCTTATTGAACCAAGGCATGCTTGAAACTCTCATACATCAAACAAAAAGTTATTTTTCCATCTTTTCATTTGTAAATATCCTATAACAAAATCTCGCAACCATTTAAAACAACTCAAAGTTTCAATGAGTATAAATATGTTCAACCGTCATTGTACATAAATACAGGAGATAACAGAGTAAATACGAGTTAATTGTTGATATATTAACATAAGAACTATGGGTTTCTGGCAATGTCAATTTTAGTTTGAAAGAATGTAAGAAATTGACATGGAAGGGATTACAGCAACTGCCCTTCGCAACTCACAAACTGATGAACTTTTTAACAAATACCCAATGTCAACTGTAAATACCGCCTCAACAGAATATGTAAACTGCAGCATTCCTCTCCTGATAAACAAAATAACCAACGTATCTGAATTTTTTACCACTGAGTAATCGTCCCACCTGCGGAAATTTTCTCTAGGCAGGAACAGTCACAAAACGATAGATACAAATGAGATGATTAAGTAAGAAACATGCGAGGCCTATTTACCATCACAAACCCCCTTAAAAATATGGGTTGACCCCCTGAAACCCTACACTCGAGACGACCCATATCCGAGAGGTGGGCGGGGTTAAGAACACCCACACTTGCAGGAAACGGGACACAGATTTCGACCTCAACCCAAAAATGAATCCATCACACAACCCTTCTCTGCCCTACAAACTCAACAACCCACCGTGACACTTCGACACTTTGACAGGTTTCACCACCCAGTTTTCGAGAGGCGATGGAAGACACCCACAACAACCTGCTTAAAGTACCCCAAATGCGACCAAACCCGTACCCAACCTTTATATCCACCCCCTTTCCATAATTCCACCCTCATTTCTTTATTCACATGCATAGTTACCGTCACTAGCAGCCATGAGATATTCCTTTGGAGTGTTGATCACGGGACGCCCATCAACCTCTGTGTTGATATTCCGAGCGCTGTCGTTCTCGAGGAGAAGGAAAGTGTCGTACTCGAAGTCGTGGCTGTCGTGCTAATGGTATTGCTGTTATATTATGTGATTTCCTTATAATATATATTAGTATATATGTATATATTATATATATATATCCATATATATACATACATATATTATAATTTTGTAGTCGTTGCGTGTGTCTGGTTAATTTTTTAAATATTTTCAGTACTAGTTTTTAATTAGTTGTGTGCTGTTGGTATGTGATTTTCGTTGTAAGAAGTTTTAGTAATAATTATATAATAGTCGTCTGTTTGCTGTTTTTTTCTTGTAGTATATTTTATCTGTTATGTGTACCACTGTATTGCTGCCAAATTACATGCGATTTTTATTGTAGTAGTTTTATGATAGTTGTATATTGATATAAATATATGTAACATTTTGCAATAGTTGTGTGTGCTATTGGTATTATTGTCAAATGATGTGATTTTTCTTGCAATGATATTGTAATATTTGTGTGTGCTGTAGCATTATTGTCGTCAATATCATATGATTTTTCTCCCGTAATTGATAAAAGCGTCAATGATAGAATTACCACTCCCAGTCTCTTCCTTATGAATACGATATGTTACTTTTTCACGTTTTCTTGTTTTCCCTTTTCCATATTCTTGTGATGTGATGTAGCTGTTACTATTGTGTTTCTCTCTTTTTTTCATTAAGAGGTTTGTTCGTGGTACCCACTTTCATTTCTCTTATGAGAGGATGTCGGTGTCATTTCCTCCACTGTTTCGATGTTGAGTAAAACGTTCTGTTCTTTATTCGTGTAATTGTACGATACTTTGTTTCATTAATTCGTCAAACTACTTATCTACTTATTCATCCATATAGACACGCATAGACATGCGCGTGCGTGTTGCATGGATTTTGTTATTTGCTCACTGTTACCAATGCTGACCTACTACTGTGTATAGAGGACATATATCTCCGTAATACTAAACGTATTCAGCGATTGCCGCATATTTTTCCTTTGCTGAGAATTCTGTGGTTAGGCATGTTATCAATTTTTTTTCTCTTGTCTAACAAGGACGCTGATGCTAACGCAACCAACACTTCCTGTGTTGTTACATCACGCATGTACGAATACGATCAGCAAAAAGTTTCTGTGTGAAAAAGACTTTAATACCAAGGGCAAAGACAAAGGGGCTCTTTCTCTCTCTCTCTCTCTCTCTCTCTCTCTCTCTCTCTCTCTCTCTCTCTCTCTCTCTCTCTCTCTCTCTCTCTCTCTCTCTCTCTCTCTCTCTCTCTCTCTCTCTCTCTCTATCTATTCATCTACTTATCTGCATATATGTCTGACTGTATACCTGAACGTTTTGGAATCATTTTTGGGTACACGCTCCCATCGTAATGTGAATGAACTTACGTAACGGTTTAATATAGTTCCCCTTAAAACAGTTTTCTGTGTCTGGCACCCTCCTTCCGTTTTCTAATCAGCTGTGTTGGAATCAGCTCAGTGGTTGGAAGAAACGTCATCATATGACGTAATAGCACATGATGCTTTCAGATTTTAAGAATAACAGGTATTGGCTACCCAGAGTGTGCACATTATGTCTAATTAATAAGACCGTCTTTCAAAAATGATAAATTCAGCGTATGCAATTTACCGATATCGATATGCCAGTAATTAGCAAAGATCGTAATTTTAATTTTTTTTTCTTGTTAAGCCTTTTTAGCCGATTCCATTATTTGATACCACGCAACACTTCTATAGGTAAAGATCTAATTAATTACTCTACAATGTTCAAATATTATGAGCATTCTGTACAATGTTTAGAATTAGAAGCTTAAATTTAAATGCCTCTTTAAATGTTTTAACCTTAGACTTGAATGATCTAGTGACGTGCAGGAGTCTGGTGATGCCTACTCCTTACCTATATGCCTCAAAGACTCAAGTGTAAGGCCTAGTGCTGAGAAGTATTATGAGAAAGGGAGATATTTTGAATATGTAATCACAGACGAAATATGAAATACACTATATTCGATTTAAATGTAAATTTCAAAACCACTTATCTTTATTCCCTCTCTGATTGATGCCCGGGCCACCACCCCTCCACAAGCGACTACTTGAATGGTTTAACTTTATGAAATTGCTTTCAGTACAATGTATTTTATTTAATTTCATTTGTAATACAGATTATATAAAACTGGATTATAAGTGAATTCTTTACTTATGCTTAAACTACTGAATATATAATGTACATTATTAATTTTGGGTGTATTTGATTTTTAATGATTTATGTACTTTTTTGTCTTCAATTTCAACAACTAATTTAAAGTACAATAATACTACATAACATGTAGTATTACATCATTAATATCTGGGGAGAATTCCATACACTCTCATGTTACTGTTCATAAATTTTATTTCAAGTATATGTCTAAATTATAGTAAAAATATGGAGAAATAAAACCACATCTCTATGAACCGGAGTATTTTCGTAGATTTCATTATATCTTCTGTACATATTTCCCATTAAATAATATAAAAATTCTTCTAAAACTTCAATCAGTCAGCTTTGGCCAATCCAAGATGTCTTGGTGGATCTAGACCATTGTTCCTTTCTCGGCACCATTAGACCTTCGACATCATGTGTTTACCTGTTCAAATTAATATTATTATTAGAATGTATTACCATATATTCTTATTGTAAAATGAATTTTTTTAAATATTCCACATAAGCCTTAAAATGGAACAGTAAAAGAATATCTTAGAAAAGTGAGAAGCCACTAAACTCTTATTTACAGCTTTACAACCATAAAAGAACAATGAAAATAGCATTCCCACCAAGCCATTGATATCTACAGGCCTACAAAGGGAATGGTTGTAAGTGGATTTTACTGACCCTTAGTAGTCACAGACAAGTCATGTACCATGTATAAGGCTTCTAAATGCTCCTAAACAAACCAACAAGGTTCACATTACCTGGGTCTTCAAGACAAAATTCCATACATCTTTTACATAAGTTTGTCTGTGAATATAGCATCTCCCTCAAGGTTGATTATTTCTTAGGGTTCTATGCACGGAGGTGGTGGGTTATAGCCTGCCAGACACAGGACTGTGTAGTCTCTAACACCTTAACTCATGTCTGACCAGTTTTAGTGTACAAAGATATCTGACTAGTCATGCACTGTTTAAATTTAACAATTCTGTGCTTCTCTTGATTTTTAACTACCTGCTTTTTACATTACCAGCTTGTATATTTCGCAAAAGACTATCTGAATGATTTTCTGTCTTTCTACCTCTACCTGCCTACTACCTTCCCAACTGCAAACTGTCATTAAGCTTATAACAAATGCTTGATTAGTATGAGAAGGCAATTTCATCTTTGAAGCTTTTACTTTGTCACACACAGGAATATTCTGTTTTCAGTGCTATCTCTCAGGAGAAACCACTTATAGCAACATTAATCACATCTAAGTCACATTTGCTGTCCTGTATAAGCAAAAATTATGGCAACTGATAAAATCTCAGGACAATTTCAATAAAAATGAATCCTTGCATGGTAAAAGCCAATTTCTTCTTCATGCATTTGCTTTATGTGATTGTCCATGCAGTAACAAAGGTTTATCTAACATTCCAACAAAAACTTCCAATATTTCTGAATATACTAGTTTTTAAAATCTTATAATGAAATTAATTATACACAATAATTGGAAAATTGCCACTGGTTTAATATCAGTATCATTCTATGCTTTTATCCATTGTATTGGAACCACTTCTCTCTCTAATTTCACTTTTTCAACTTAATAGTAAGAGAAGGAAAGAAAGACAATTTTTTTGTGTGTAACTTTGTTTACAATCACACTTAAATATAGTGAGGACTTTCCTTGCCCAGATATAATCATTAATATAAATATGTGATTTTATAAGTCGAAAGAAAGTGTAATTTATCTGAACATATTTAAAAATTTAAAATATAACATATCATTACAATTTGTACATGATCAAGAAATCATATAACTGTGAACTGTGAAACTGGAGCTGTAACTATGCAAAATAAATTAGAGAATTATAATACAATAATTACAGATATTCATAAAATCTTATGCATACTTGTGACTACTGTATGAATAATATTAATGTATATGCTGGTAAACTTGTTTGTGAAAGGAACTTCAATTAGTCTATATAATTATACTCTTACGTATTAGTTTTAATGAATTATTTGTGAATGGCTCTACTTACTACAGGATATTAGTTTACGATGGAATTCCCCTTACCTGCGGATCTCCAATATTCTAGTGAATCTTCTATTTTTGCTTATTATGCTAAATTATTTGCAAGTGTGTTGGCCAAAGCATTTCATTCAACTACAGTTCTGATGTTAGCAAAACAAAGAAAGTCTACTTCTGTGATGTACAAAGCCAACTTCATAATATCAGTGTCCAATACTGAACATCTTTACTTGGTGTAAAATATGACATTCTCAAAAGCTGCTCACATGAAAGCTTCCAAAGCTTTTCTTAATCTACATAACAAATTAGTTTATTACAAATCCAAATTCCCACAGCCTTTTTTTTCATATCATTCACATCCACTGTTAGTTTCAATACAAGGACACTTTACAATGCAATAGAACAATATGAGGCATGCTAACATTTACTAACATACTGGACAACAGCTGCTGCAATGGCCTTAGCAGATTCTATACAGCCATCCATGTTGGAATGAGTAAATCCATCTCCTCCAACAACTAAGCCATCAGAGAGCGTTACACATCCTGGGAGACCAGGATATGCTGAAGAAACCTTGAAGAAAAAATAAGAAACAAGCATATAATAGGCAATGTCAATGTAACCATTTCCTGAAGAAAAAGTAAACAGCACCATCTTCAACATCTAGATAAATATATATCACATATTCATCATCTCATTCAATACATTTTATTTCTCTCTCTCTTCTAGCAACAGTAGACCCTCAGTAAATCAGACTAATTGAGGCAGCACTTTGTCCCGCGTAGCCAAATGTATGATATAACCAGCGCTCAGACTTTTCCTTCCTAATCTGGACTGTTATTGAAGAATATCAGGAAGACAAGTCTGTGTGTTATCTACCTTTCCTTTCCTCTGGTTCCTTGACTAACTTATTTGAAGTTTTTATAGTTTTGAATGATTTCTGAATAAATGAGGAATCTTCAGTATCATCAGACTGAGGTCAGAAAGTCTGTTTTATGATTGGAATCCTCAGACTTTATTGGTGAAAAGAAGTCATACCATTTTGAATTATCAAGTCTGGTTTAATGAAAGTCTACTTTATCTAATCAAATTTTCTATAAACAATATTCCAAATATAAATATAAAAAGCATGTTAAGCAAGCAAAGCAAGCAATACCTGAGAAAATCTCCATTTCTGGCACTTAATGAAATTTGGTTCTGGCCATTCAGGGAACATTTCCTTGACGCGTTTAACTAGCATGGGCTGCACCTGCTCTGGTGTCTTTTCCACGTGAGCTTTGCCAAAAGGCACTGAAGTATGTATCACAACTGATGGAGCATTATCTTCTGCAAGAAGTGCAAATCAGTTTAAGTACAGACTAGTTCAATATGATTGGTCCTAAAACATTCAGATTATTTAAACTACCTACTGTTCATTATTTATCACAACTATGTACAAAAAGCTCTTCTCAGCAAGACCTTCTGATTATACCCAGCTAGCAGGATAGATCTCTTCTACACAAGAAATGGCTTTCAGCTTACCTGCACCTCGCTTCTGATTATCAATTGCAACAAAGCGAATAATTGGGTCATTTGTAACATATTGGGCCGATGCTTCACTGTCCTTTAAGCTAATGGATGTGCCCTTCTCATAGAACAGGCCTAATGCATAACGAGAACTATAATCAACTGCTTGTAAATTTGAGCGTAGTTTCTCATCCTTTTCTGAAAGAAAAATATGCAGTATTAGAATGGAATGGAATGTTCTCAGAATTTTGAAGTATCTTCTTCAAAATTATTAATCAGACAAGACTTCCTAAACCAAGTCAAAATGTAGCAAATGATAACTTCTCTCCCATTCACAAAAGCACCAAAATTTCCAAGAATGTCAGAAAAGGTATTTCTACATAGAAAATACACATCTTGAATTATGTAAAGATATACTTCCTGGCTATCATTGCATCTCAAGTCCAAGCATGATCATATATTGATGGTTATTCATTTTTTCCACATGCAATACGACCATAAATTGGCACCAAATTTCCATTTATTAATTAAATTTTCAAAGACATTGAAGAAACAACATTTAACAACAAAAAAATCACTAGGGTCTGACCTTAAATACTAATTTCTCAGGTCCTACAAAATTTTCTCAGCTTAAAGGAGCTATTATTTGTAACCCAAGGTTCAGGACAAAGTATCAGTATCAGCCATGCTTAATATACCTAAAAGTTCCTTGACTGATCCAGTAAGGCCAAACAGCTGCGGCACAGGCATGGTGAGTACAACTGCATCAAAGTTATCTGCTTCTCCCTGCTGAGTTTTGACGTTCCATTTGCCATCATTTGTTTCTATACTACTAACATGGTGACCAAATCTGGAAAATGAAATGTTCATTAAAACTTCCAGAAAGAGAAAGAGAAATCCAGAAAACAAATCCAGGAAATAAAGTGATATGAATATAAACCAAAAGATAACAAATAACAGATGATTCACAAAATGTAATAAATCTTCCCTAGCTGTTAAAATATACACAATTATAAAAAAACAAAACAAAACAATACAAAAATATATATATATACTCCTACCTCCCAAGAGATGATACTTACTTTGCATCAATATCAGCTTCTTTCATAAAGTGCTTCACAATGGATGATACTCCACTTGGTGTTACATAATGCTTTGTGCCTTCATCTGTGACTTTCATGCCAACCACTTTTGTAGTTAGTGGTGCTAACACTCCTGCATTTATCAGTTCTTCATAATAACTGTTGAGAGAAATTAATACACATAAATAAGTATGAAAAATGTGAATAAAACACTTACACATCATCTTTTAAATAAGTCAAACAGATGTCAATAAGAAAAAGAAATAGTTAAAACAAAAAAATGCAGTTATGTCTCCACATCTACTATATATTCGATAAAATAACAAGATTTATAACCATCTCATAATCATGATAATCAAACAATATCAAATGGATGTAAGAACATAAAGGAAAAATACTTCAGAAATAATAATACATACGTAGTGTGAAGTTTTGCATATTCAGGAGTTGCTGATATGTACTGAGCACCCAAGTCTGCCGTGCATTCCTTATCGTGGGGGCTCCGGCTAGTGGCCATCCGTCCTCCTAAAATGTATTAGGAAAAAAAGCAAAGAATAAAAAAAAAGAAAATTATGTTTTTCTCATATCTAGAAGGCTACAGCTATTAGGAATTTGTTGATGATTCAACATTTATATGATCTTTATTTCAAACCTACATAATCTGAAGACATACCAGCTACATTATTCAATACTGAGATGAACAAAACACTGTCATTATCAAAAAAACACAAAGTATAAAAAAAAAAAAAATATCTACCATCATTTATACCAATCCAACTATCCCTCTAAATCTACCCTTTCTGTACATACCTGCCCCTCTGGATTTGTCCCATAATACCAACTCTACATGCGGAAGTTCTCGTCTCAATATAGCACCTGTAAGAGCACTGGTAAGGCCTCCTCCTACCAATAATACGCGTGTCAT
>NW_020871840.1:178083-180917 GCF_003789085.1 Penaeus vannamei
CATGCACATACATATACATAAATGTCAAATATCTATTAATAATATACTTCCTTCAACAGCAAAATATCATGAAATAAAGCGTAAATACAGTAGTGATCCCACGGAAACTAATGGAAAACGGGACGGCCACCCCCGCAGCCAACGCCAAGAGGAGCTCGCTTCAAGAAATGCTCAACAGAAACTATAATCACAAAAAAGAGAAAAAAAAAGAATGAAAAAAGTCTAAAGTGATGAAGTGGGTTTCTTTTCCTTCGAAGATCATGATTCTAGAAATAAATACGCTGAAACAACAAACAAACAAAAATTTCCACTTGGGTGAGTTAGACATTAAAGAAAAAAAATCCGACATGACAACACAGGCGAGACGAAAATGAATCTATTAATGAAGACAATTTAGTACCAAGAAAAAGGCACTATTTAGCAGCCACCAACGATGATGCTTCTCTTCAGTATACACAACGTGCTTACATATACTGAGGTATGAGAAATATATTATGTATATATATATAAATTTCTGAATTATTAGTGCATCGAAAGCATGTAGATGCTTAGAAACTTTGTGGACCAGTTACCTTAATGGGACTAGATGTTTAATGGAGAAATACAGCATGATAATTTATACGGTTGATTCACGTATATCTGAACTCTGATCTAATGCTTTCATGAGAATTAATGTCGTTATTACAAAAAGTTAACCACACACAAGCAGACATGAAATTTTATTAATACAAACGGATAGGATTAATGTTATTTCATTTTCAACACACGGAAATCGCCTCATGTTGGTGACTGGTCCACAAGTCAATTTAAAGAAAGTCCATGTATGAAATAATCACTCTTAATTTGACAGAAATAGCTATATTCATAAATGATATATCTTAAATACATCTTCATGCTGTTTATTGAATTGATTGAAAATGTAACTCGAGAAGATTTGTTGCTAAACTGCATTTGTAAAAAAATATTTAGTATATAGTAAGAAGGCCACTGCATTTTCCTGCAGAATATATTTTTTCTTTTAAAATTACACAACAATAATATCAGATTTCTTAAAAATTCGTTTTTTCTTACAATAAACTGGTTTATCATTTTACAACGACAATATTTTGGCACATATACTGCACAGGGTACAGTCAATTTCATCACTTTTTTGTTTTGGCAAATAACCCAGGATTCTGCACATTGCAAATCATATTTTTTCCCAATACATATGTGGCTTAAACCAGTTCATTGCGAAATTATGCATTCAAAATTCCATCAAGATTAGGACTTCGGCTTCTGGTGATTTCTCGAATAAACTACAAAGTCCTGGAGAATTTGTGCTTGTGTCTTATACCTAACCCTTCGAGAGATCAATATATTTCTAATTTTTTACAGATATATTCCTTCGCTTCCCCTCACTCGATATAACAGTGGATAATATATATATTTTTCCAACACATTCAACAAAGGTGGAGATGATGCTGACTATAACAATATACATTCCATATGCGATGTCTTTATGTCAATGAATGAAACTCTTACAGGATACCTTTACTTGTAGAGGCAAAACGCGATACCACTATGGAAAAAATGGAAGAGATGGATTAAAAAGAAAGTATATTTCCTCTTTGTTGAACGAAAGAAAAAAGACAATGAGAGAGAGAGAGAGAGAGAGAGAGAGAGAGAAGAGAGAGAGAGAGAGAGAGAGAGAGAGAGAGAGAGAGAGAGAGAGAGAGAGAGAGAGAGAGAGAGGAGAGAGAGAAAAAAATTCCACACGATTCATACAAATAATAATAAAAAAAAATCAGACAAGACCCGAAAAGAAAGAAAGAAAAAACAAAAGACCAACGCCATCTTTTGCTAAAAAAAAAACAACAACACCCTCTCTTCCCTCCCCACACTGCTGCCATCGCCCGATCACCAATATTCCCCATCTTGGAGAGCCTGGAAGAAGCTGAAGACGACGCACGAGAAGTAGATCCACGTCATGGAGATGGCCAAGACGATGAAGCCGACGATGATGTTGGCCGCGTAGCCGTGGGAGTTGATGAGGACGAGGATCCCGCCGGAGAACGCCATCACCATGTTCAGGAAGGTGAAGAACACCCACGGCAGGAGGAGGAAGCGCCGTTTCTGGGAAAGACAACAAAGCGACGAGAATGGGGGTTGAGAGAAATGTCTGAGGGTGGTGGTGGTGGTTCCCTTGGCTCAGCTGACCCTACCGGGGGGAGTGTTGGTGTATTTCGGGGGGAGTAAAGGATGGCTGGTTGGTAATGTGATGAGGTGGAATTTGATATTTTAATTATAGTGGAACCATGTGATTTTTTTTTCACATAGTTCGGTGCGAATGATGATTTTTTTTAAATGTGGAACTGAGGATTTTTTCTTCTGCTCCTGCTTTGTGGTTCTCTCTTCATCGCTGTCCTCTCATTTCGCTTGAAGATTTAGGTTTTTTTTTCTTCCTTTTCTCTGTTCAGCGATATATGTCGGAGTGAGGATCCTATTTCAATTGAATGAGAATTTATTTTTTTTTTTCCTCATCATCATTGCTGTGGCCGAACTATTAAGAGTCTAGCCTCTCTGTAATATTTTTTCCAACATCTTCTTCCGCTCAGTGACTCTATTCCTATCTTCTCTCGTTCCATTTCCTTCTTCGTACTCCCCGAATCCTCACAATCCGCTTCTCCCACCTAGATCACCTACATTGTCACCGGTTCTCTCAGTCACTTCACACTTCTCTTCCCTCTATCTCTTCTCCCGTCACATTTGTCATCACTCTTTCTCTTCTCTTCACTCTCACTCCTTTCACGATGCTCAAATTGATTTGCTCTGTCCTTTCATCACACCCACTC
>NW_020871840.1:181017-183517 GCF_003789085.1 Penaeus vannamei
CCGGACGAGGCGGCGCTTATGGGGGGAGGGGGAGGTGGTGGGCGGGAGGGGGAGAAAGCGGGCGGCGAGACACACAACGCACGCACGATGTACTATATGGCAGCACTGACAAACATACACACGCACACGAATGCATAGAAACACACACACACACACATAAACGCACACAATGTAAAGCAAAAATAATGTCAATCAAATAAAGAATAAGATTAAACTTTAATTATCATCAATTTTGCTCCTGCTCAAAATGTAAGAATGATTTGGTAAGTGCGACGATAAATGATAATAATAATAAATAATAATAACAGTAATAATAAAAATATGATACCATTTATGGAAAAAATAATTTATACTATTACTACTACTAATAATAAATAATAATAACGAAAAAAATAATAATGATGATAACAATAATAACAATTACAATTACAATAATAATAATAATAATAATGACAATAATAACAATATCAAACAAATAACAACAAAATAACAATAATAATAACAACAATAATAATGATATGGATAATAATAATAATCATCATAATAATAATAATAATATTGTAATAATAACAGAAAGTAATAATAATAACAACAACAACAATAATAATGGCAATACTACTACTACTACTATCAATAACAACATTCAATAAAACACAACAAAAATTAAGTAAATAACCAACTCTGCACCTCATTTTCTCTCGTAATTCCCATTAATAACAGGAATTAACCAAGACATTGTAAATAAAGTGACTTAATTGGAGTAAAAAAACAAACAAACAAATGGACATATGGTGTGTGTGTCAGCGAATAATGATGATAATGATGAGGAGAATGACGAGAACGATAACAATAACTAATGATGATGATGATGGTGGTAGTGGTGGTAATGGGGATGGTGGTGATGATGATAATAATGATGATGGTGATGATGATGATGGTGATGGTGATGATGGTGGTGATGATGATGATGGTGATGATGATGATGATGGTAGCGGAGGTGATGGTGGTAACAATAATAACTAACAATAACAGTAGTAATAATAACAATAATAAAAACAAAAATAGTAGCATTAGTCATAACAATAATAAAATTAATATTAATCATAACAATAATTATATCGATAAAAAAAAATAACAAAATGGTAACAAATATAATAACAACAAAACAGTGACAACAGTAATAATAGTAATGATGATAATAAAACAAATTACAATAATAATGAACATCTTAAAAACAATAAAGAAAAAAATGGAAGAAACCAGAGAAAAGAAGAAAAAATATAAACAATAAAACTCAAACGCTTCATGACGCGAAAGAAATAAATGGGATAAAAAATAAAAATGAAATAGAATAAAACCGGGGAATCGACTTGTCTGTAATGCCGCTTTCTCTTGCTTTTCCATTTCTTCCTGTCTTTCTTTTTCTTCTTCGGCGATTTCATTTTTTTCTCTTTCTTCTCCTTTTTCTTTCTTTTTCTAAGATTTTATTTTTTTCTCTTCCTTCTCCTTTTTTCTTCTACGATTTCATTTTTTTTTTCTCTTTCTTCTCCTTCTTTTTCTTTTTCTTCTTCTGCCATTTAATTTTTTTTCTCTTTCTTCTCCTTTTTCTTTCTTTTTTTCTTCTACGATTTAATTTTTATTCTCTTTCTTCTCCTTCTTTTTCTTTTTCTTCTTTTTTCTTCTAGGATTTCATTTATTTCTCTTTCTTCTCCTTCTTTTTCTTTCTTTCTTTTTTTTCTTCTACGATTTCATTTTTTTCTCTTTCTTCTCTAATTTTTCTTGTTTCTTTTTTTTCTTCTACGATTTCCTTCCTTCAATCTACTACCACGATTGAAACTATAACAATGATAATGGCGATGATTTCAATGATATATTGATATGAGGATTATTAGTAATGATATGACGAAGATAATTAGTAATGATAATGATAATAATATTGAAATTAATAATTAGTAATGATAATGAAAAAAACAAGCGAATATAAAAGATACTAATAACCAAGGAACCTATACAAATATATATACACACACACCTATACATATATATATAAACGTTCCTTGATAATAAAGATGGAGGCAACTGAGATCATGACCAAGCAACGAGAAGAAATTCCGCGCAGAAAAACTAACCGCAGTTTAATAAGAGCTGTTTATTAAGGAAAAACTGAAGTACCATCAAGGGA
The DNA here is from genome assembly GCF_003789085.1 of Penaeus vannamei. Classification (NCBI taxonomy): domain Eukaryota; kingdom Metazoa; phylum Arthropoda; class Malacostraca; order Decapoda; family Penaeidae; genus Penaeus; species Penaeus vannamei. Next base: position 183,200 of record NW_020871840.1, read on the forward strand.
GGGAGGGAGGGGAGGGAGGGAGAGGAGAGAGAGAGAGAGAGAGAGAGAGAGAGAGAGAGAGAGAGAGAGAGAGAGAGAGAGAGAGAGAGAGGAGGAGGAGAGAGAGAGAGAGAGAGGGGAGGGGGGGGAGAGGGAGGGAGGAGAGAGAGAGAGGGAGGGAAAGGGAGGGAACAGGAGAGGGAGGGAAAGGGAGAGAGAGGGAAGGAGGGAGGGAGGAGGAGAGGGAGGGGAGGAGGGGGAGGGGGAGGGGGGGGAGGGAGGGAGGGAGGGAGAGAGGGAGAGAGAGAGAGAGAGAGAGAGAGAGAGAGAGAGAGAGAG
>NW_020871840.1:209368-214368 GCF_003789085.1 Penaeus vannamei
GGACAATAATGATAATACTAATAATGATGATGATAATGATAATAATGATGAAAATAATTCCAATAAAAATAGTAATAATGTAGATGATAAAAACAATAATAACGATAATAGTAAAAAAGCAATAGTAGTAGTAATGATAATGACGATAGTGATAATGATAATAATAATGACAATAACAATAATGAAGATAACGAGGATAATAGTAATAATGAAAATGAAAATAATATCAAACGACATATCAATATGAAAGAAGTAATTAGTAAAAAAAAAAAAAAAAAAAAAAAAAAAGAGAGTGAGAGAGAGAGAGAACAAAATATAAGGATAATAATAAAAATATTACATCACTAATATAGACAAAATTAAAAATAGAGTAAATGAGACATAAAATGAGATATAAAAACGGAAAATGAGACGCGAGAAGAATAAACGAATAAAAAAGTAATGAGACAAGAGGGAAAATAAGTTGACCAAAAAGAGAGATACGAAGAAAAAAAATAGATAAAAGTATATAAATTAATGCAGATCGGAAGAGAGAGAAACGAGGCATAATATATAGAGAGAAAAAAAATGAATGATTGTAAATGAATATACGGATAACGTAGAAGAGAGAGAGAGAGAGAGAGAGAGAGAGAGAGAGAGAGAGAGAGAGAGAGAGAGAGAGAGAGAGAGAGAGAGAGAGAGAGAGAGAGAGAGAGAGAAGAGGAGACGAGAAGAGAGCGAGAGAGAGAGAGAGAGAGAGAGAGAGAGAGAGAGAGAGAGAGAGAGAGAGAGAGAGAGAGAGAGAGAGAGAGAGAGAGAGAGAGAGAGAGAGAAGAACAAAACACAGAATAACAACAAATGGCAAAAAAGGGATGTAAACCGAGAACAGGATAAAAGAAACAGAAGAAGGAGAGAATAGATAAGGAAACGAAAGAACGAGTAAAAACAAAAAAGGAAAGAAGAAAAGAGGAAGGAAAAGGAGGTAGACCCAAAAAATAAAAGGAACAAAAAAAAAGGAAAAGAAATGGCAAATGAGACGGAAAAAATAACAACAAAGAAAAGATGGAAGAAAATAAAGAAAAAGAGGAAAACAAGGAAAGAAAGAAGAATACAGAAAAAGAAGAAAGAGGAAGTGGGGGGAGGAAGAAGGGGGCAAAGAGAAACGACGTAATGATATTCGTGAAAAGCGGTAACGAAGTGTGTGAAATATATTCATTAGTAACGACACAGGCAACATCGCGTGGGAGGGAGGGGGGGTAAGTGGGGAGAGGGAGGGTGGGAGAAGGAGGGTGAGGGGTGAGGGGGGATAAGAGGGGAGTGGGAGGAGGAAGAGGGGGGAGGGGAGGAGGGGGGGAAGGTAGGGGATAGGGAGGAGGGGGGAAGGAGGTGGATGGTGGGAGAGGGAAGAGGAGAAGGAGGATGGGGGAGAGGGGAACAAGAGGGAAGTAGAAGGGGAGGAAGATGTAGTGGGAAAGGGGAGGAAGGGGGGGATGGAGGAGGGGGAGCGGGATAGGGGAGTGGAATGGTGGGGGAGGAAGAGGGAGAGGAGATGGGAGAGGGAGGTAAGGAGAAGGAAGGTAGGGAGGGGAAGAAGGAGGGAGGAGAGGGAGGGGAGGATGTGAGAGAGTGAGTAGGGGAAGGAGGAGGAAGAGGGAGAGGGGAGGGGGGGAGGAGACAGGAGGGGAGGGAGTAAGAGTTTAGGAGGGGAGGGGGGAGATGAGGGTCTGAGAGGGGAGGAGGGGAGGAAAGAAGAGTTAAACGCATGCGGGAGGGGAGGGAGGAGTGAGTGAGTGGGGAGATAAAAATGAAGGGAGAGGGAGGGAGAAGAATAAAGAGCCTGAGAGGAGGAGGAAGAGGAGGAAGAGATAGACGGAGGAAGGGAAAAAGGGAAGTAGGAGATAGACGAGGAGAGGAGGAGGAAGAAGAGGAGAACAGAATAAGACAAAAGAAGAACAATATGCAAGAAAAAGTGATTATCAAAGAAAAGAGAAAAGAGGAATTACGAGAAGAAAAAATGAAAGCAAGGGGAAACACAGCAAGAGAAAAAAAAAGAGAGAGATGGAAGAGGAAGAAGGAGGAGGAAGAGAAAAAGGAAGAAAGAAGACGGAAGGGACTGATAAAGCATGGGAGGGGGGGGAGGGCGGGGGGGGGTAACCTTCCGCAATGGTCATCAACATATAACGAGGTGTAGGAGGATGGGGGGGGGGGGGGGGGGGGGTGAATGGGAGAGGGGGGGGGGGAGAGATGAAAGAGAAAAAAAAGAGGAGGAAGGGGAGAAGAGGAAAGGAAGGGGAGGAGGGGAGGGCAGGTGAAGGAGAGAGAGAGAGAAGGGGGGGGGGGGGGGGGGGGGCGAGATGAATAGCGTGGGAAATTTTGTGGGGGAGCGAAGAGGGGGGGGGGGGAGTGGCGGGGGAGGAGGAGGGGGAGGTGGACTTTGGGTTGAGTAAAAGAACGTTAAATATCGGAGAGAGGAAGAGAGAGAGAAGAGAGAGAGAGAGAGAGAGAGAGAGAGAGAGAGAGAGAGAGAGAGAAGAGAGAGAAAGAGAGAGGAGAGAGAGAGAGAGAGAGAGAGAGAGTATAAAAATACATAACCAACAATAAGAGGACANAGGATTGCAGAGAGAGAGAGAGAGAGAGAGAGAGCTGAGAGATAGAAAGAGAGAGGAGAGAGTCGAGAGCGAGAAGAATGTGCGATCAGAAGAAAGAGAGGAGAGAGAGAAAAGATGAGAAAAGGGAGAGAGAGAGGAGAGAGTATCAATACAAAACCAAACAGAAGGAACAGCGCAAAACAAACGAAGAAAACGAAAAAAGAAGAGAAGGAATAAAACAAAATAGAAATGTCCAAATAACAGAAACGATAATGATAAAAATGATGCTAGTGATATGAACAGTAATAATGATGATAACAATAATAACAGGGATAATAATGGTATCAATAATGATGATGATAACAATAGCTGGTTTATCATCCATTATTGATATTGATAAGGAATATGAATATGACGATAAGTAAATATATTTGATTAGTAATATTGGTAATGGTGAAAATAATATAGAGGATAATGATTATATTGATAGTTAATGATAGTAATAGTGGTAATGATGAAAATAATAAAGGTGATAATTATGATTATAACAACAACAATGATAATATGATAGTACTATTAATAACAATGATATTAATAACGATAACACTATAAATAATGATAATGATTAATGAAATTATAATAAAAATATATGATAAACCATTGTTGATTGATTAGTAATGAAAATTATACTAAAAATAATGATAACATTGATGATGATGGTGATGATCATCATAATAATGATATCAGTAAAGTCATCAAAATCAAAATCTCAATGATTATAGTAATAATGATAATGGGAAAAATAATGATTGATGATACTAGAAAAAAAAATATAGTAATAGTAATGATAATAGTGATAATAATAATGATAATGTAAGAACAATGATAATAATAACTGTGATAATGATATTAATAGTGATGATAATGATGATGATTATAGTAACAATAGTAAGGATAATAATGATAATAATAATAATAATAATAATAATAATAATAATAATAGATAACAGTAAAGGTAATTATGATGCTGATGATGACAATAACAACAATAGTAATAAAAACATTAATAATGATGATTGATAACGAAGATGACGATGATATTGATGACAATAATAGTAATGGTAATAACAAACAAAATGATAATGATAATCTATATGTCTGTCTACCTGTCTGTCTATTTTTGCAAGCATTGCATTTTTATGTGTACGTACACATATGTACGTATGTAAACATTTCTTCTCTCTTCAATCTGATTTTTCGTTCTTCTTATACATTTTCGTTTACTTCTGCAGTTCAAGTGAAGTTAAATGTCAGTTTATCAAAAAAGAAAGAAAGAAAGAAAAAAAAAAAAACGAAAAATCTATCGAAAATTAAATCTTTGCATTTTCACTTTTATTGTGTAACGTCTTTTCACGCCCCTCCTTTATTCTTATTCTCTTCTTATTTTCTCCTTTTAACACTTTCCCTTCTTGCCTTCTCATTCCTATACTCTCTCTCTCTGTTTATTTCTCTCTCTCCTTCTTCGTCTCTCTCTCTCTCTCTCTCCTTCTCTTTCTATTTCTTTTTTTCTATCTCCTATCTATCTGTCTATCTCTTCATTTATTTGTCTATCTATCCATCTATCCATCGGAAAAAAACAGAAATATAACCATCATTATTACCATTATCATAGCATACCCATCATCATGACCATCATCATCATCATCACCATCATCATTATCTTCATCTTTAATCTTATCATCACCACCACCACATGAATTCTATAAAGCATCATCGTCAATATATGTCTTCCTCCTCTTTATTATCATTATCCTCATCGTCGTCATCATAATTTTCAATTTCATTTCCATTACAATTCACTCTCCCTTCTTTATCCTTTATCCTTCTCTGACCATTTCTCTTCTTTTATTCGATAATTTCACTCGTCCCCTCCCCACTCCCCTTTGCCCTTAAACCGGACCGCACGTGGAAAAAAGAAATGAGGGAGAGAGGAGAGAAGAAGAAGAGAGAGAGAGAGAGAGACGAGAGAAGGAGAGAGAGAGAGAGAGAGAGAGAGAGAGAGATTGGAGAGAGAGAGAGAGAGAGAGAAGGAAGAGAGAGATAGACAAACTAGCTCATTAGATGTTTTTTCCCTTTCCTTTTTCCTTTCCCTTTCCATTTTACCCCCCCCCCTCCCCTACCTCTTTCCGTCCCCATCCCTCCTTTTTCCTACATCCTCCCACCATCCACCCTCACTCACCCCACCCTCCCTCCTCTGCCTACACCCACACCTCTCCCCTCATCTTCCCTCTCCCCTATCCTTCTCCCTTCCTTCTCCATTTCTATCTTTCCCCTTTCACACACCCCCTCTCTCTTCCTCCTCTCTTTCCCGTCCACTCCTCCTCTCCCCCATCTTCCCACCTTCCACTATATTCTCTTCCCCTCCATCCCACC
>NW_020871840.1:221255-232053 GCF_003789085.1 Penaeus vannamei
ACACAAACACACGCGCTTACATTCGTGTTCTTATGCTTACTGGTGTGTTTATGTCCTCCATTTATTATCGTCTGCTTGCCTCTTCTCGTTTTCTTACTCCATTTACCTCCATGACCCTCGTTTTTCCTTTCTATTTTTTTTTTTTTTAAGACACACAAGACCAAAGGAATTAATAAGCATAACGTATTCATCTTTAAACCAATTTCTTCCAAAGACTGACAAGAATTACAACCAAATGGAAACAATATTCCCCCTTTAGAATTACAACCAAATTTAAATAATTCATACATATGTGTGCATACATACATACATACATACATATCTATATATATGCATGTGTGTGTGTGCAATAAGTATATAATACAACTGTAGTAATACTCATACTGCTGATAATGATGATAATAATGATAATGATAATAATGATAACATAAATAATAATGACAATAATGGTAATGATAACATTAAAATAATAACAATAATGGTAATGATAACAATAACAACAATCATAACGATAATAAAAACAACAGTAATAACAATGATAACAAAAATAATAACAATATCAACAACAACAACAAAAACTCTCCCGAATCCAAAACACCAAAACAGAAAAAAAAAATCAACGGACTATGCCAGACAAAAAAAAAAAAAAAAAAAAAAAAAAAATCCAAAAACACACACACACACACACACACACACACACACACACACACACACACACACACACACACACACACACACACACAAAATCAACGACTATGACAGACACTCAAAAAAAAAAAAAAAAAACCCCGACTCGAACGACATTTGCACTTAACACCTGTGATATCTATTGCTCTCCTCCTCTCACCTTTGTTCTTACGAGCAGCCTCCACACACAGGGCCGTGGCATCTAATTAAAAGCCGAAGAGGGATAATTACCCCGCGTATCCTTATGGAATTTCGGCGGCGTCTGCAAGAGGGGGGGGAGGGGGGAAGAGGGATGGGGGGGAGGGGAGGGAAGGGTGGGGAGGGAGGAAGAGGGAGGGGAGGGGGAAGGGAGGGTGGGGGAGGGAGGGGAAAGGGTGGGGGAAGAGAGGAAGGTGGGGAGAGAGGGAGGAGGGAGAGTGAGTTGGGAGGGTTGGGGTAAGGAGGGGAGGGAGGGGAAGGGTGGGGAGGAGAAGGGAGGGGAGAGGGGGGAGGAAGGGGAAAGGGAGGGGAGGGGGAAGGGTGGGAGGGAGAAGGAAGGGAGGGAGGGGGAGGAAAGGGGAAAGGGAGGGGAGAGGGGAGGGAGGGAAGGGTGGGGAGATGGGGTAGGTGAGGGTGGGGTAGGGAGGGAGGAGAGATAGGAAGGGACGGACGGGACTGATAAAAGACAGGGGAGGGAGGAAGGGAGAGAAGGATTGAGATAGAGAGGAAAGACAGATAGACAAATAATCAAATGGACAGATAGATAGACATATAGACATATAGATAGATAGATAGAGATAGGGACGTAGAAATAGAGGAAAGGAGGGGAGGGAGATAGTGATCCAGGGAGGGAGAGAAACACATAGAATAAGAAAGAAATACACGAATAAACACAAAACCAAAGCTAAAGCATAAATATACATATAAAAGATAAACAGATAGATCAATTGAAGTGGACAAGTCTATCACCTAGATTAGAAGAGTGGGGTCAGGGTTAGGGTCAGGGGAGGGGGTCAGGGGTGGGGGAGGGGGGAGGAGGAGGGGTAAGGGGAGGGGTGGAGTCAGGGAAGGGAGAGGAATCAGGGTCAGGAGGAGGTAAGGGGTCAGGGGGAGAGTCAGGGGAAGGGAGGGGTCAGGGGAGGGACAGAGGGGAGATTAAAAAAAAGGTGGGGAGGGGGGTGGGGGAGGAGGCATCTGTGATCGATCTAAATCATCGGTATTTTCTGTGTTAATTAGATCACCCACGCGCCATACTTTAACCGAGCTCGTGTCGTTATGTGAAATTTAAGAGTCGTGGGTGAGGGGAAGAGATGGAGGGGAGAGGGGAAAAAAGGAAGGGGTGAAGGGATGGAGGAGATAGGAGGGGAATGAAAGGGGCGAAGGGAAGAGAATGAAAGGAGGGGAGTGAAGGGGATGAGGATGAGAGGTAGAAGTGGAAGAAGAAGGAAGAGTAAAGGTGAGGGGAAGAGATGGAGGAGAGAGGGGAGAAATAGAAGAAGAAGGGAAAGGGGAAAGGAGGGGAAAGAAGGGATGAGGATGAGAGGTAGAAGTGAAGAAGAAGGAAGAGTAAAGGTGAGGGGAAGAGATGGAGGAGAGAGGGGAGAAAGGAAGGGGGAGAGGATGGAGGAGAAAGGAGGGGAGTGAAGGGATGAGGATGAGAGGTAGAAGTGGAAGAAGAAGGAAGAGTAAAGGTGAGGGGAAGCGATGGAGGGGAAAGCAGGGGAATGAAAGGGGAAGGGGATGAGAAGTAAAAAACCTCCTTCCCCTTCTACTACCTCCCCGTCCCCCACCTTCCCATACCCCCACAACCCCATCCCTTCCCCAACCCCCCTCCCTCCCCCAACCTCTCCACCTCCCCTAACCCCACTCCCTCCCCCAACTCCCCCAACCTCTCCACCTTCCCCACCCCCCTCCCTTCCCAACCCCCCTCCCTCCCCCTAACCTCCCCCAACCCCTCTCCTCCCCCCAACCCCCCAACCCCCAACCTCCCCTCCCACCCAGTACCCCGAAGCACAATTAAGAAAGGTGTGAAGAGATGCCAAGGAGACGATAGCCCCGCCTGCTTGACAGCCTCTTGGAGATAGCCGTCGACGAGCGGCTGCGTCTGAGAAGCAGGATGAAGAAGGAGGAAGGAGGAAGGAAGGAGAGAGGGAGAAAGGAAGAGCGGAGAAGAAAGATGGAAGGGAGAAGAAGAAGGGAGAGATGGAAGGGAGAGAAGAAAGAGAAAGAAAGGAATGAAGGGAAGGAAAAGGAAGGAAGGGAGGAAGAAAAAGAAAGAAAGGGGGAAGAAAAAGGAAGGAAGGGGGGAGGGGGAGGAATAGGAAGCAAGAGAAAGGAAGACAAGGGGATGGAGGGTGGAGGAAAGGAAGGGAGAGGAAGGAAGGAAGGGGGGAAGGAAGAGCGAAGAAGAAGGATGGAAAGGGGGGAAGGAGGAAAAGGAATAGGAAAGAGAAAGGAAGGGGAGGAAGGATGGATGGGGAGGGATAGGAAGGGAGGGAAAGGAATGAAGGAAGAGAAAGGAAGAGCGGAAGGATGGAAAGGGAGAAGGAGGGTTGGAAGGAATAGAAGCAAGAGAAAGGAAGAAAAAAGGATGGAGGGGGCGGGAGGAATAGGAAAGGAGAGGAAGGAAGGAAGGAGAAGGAAGAGAAGGAAGAACGAAGAAGAAGGGGGTGTGTAAAGGAAGAAGGGGGGAAGCAAGAGGGAGGAAGAAGTGAGAGTAAGGATGGAAAGGGGGATGGAAGAGGAAGAAAGAGCGAAGAAGAATGGGGGGGAGAAGGAAGGGGGAGAAGGAAGAGGAAGGAAGAAGGGGGGGAAGAAATAGAAAGAAAGAAGGAAGAGGAACAATGAAGGAGGTGGGAGAAGAGGAAGGAGAAGAAAGAAGGAAGAGGAAGGAAAAAATAAATAAAAAAAGAGAAGACAGAAGACACAAGAGAAACAGGAATCAAATAAGGTAGATAAAAAACGAAAAAGAAATCCTGGAAAGATAGTAAAGGAAGAGAAGGAAAGAAAGATTGGAGAAATGAAGAAAGGAAATCAATATGATTCGGGGAAAATCGAATTAATTGAAAAATCATTAGACAATGAAACTCAGAATAAGGAGGAGAATAAATATAAGGAATAGAACAGGAGAGATGGAAGAGAACAAATGAAGAAATGCGGGAGACAAATATTTAAGAAATGATAAAAGAATAAGAAAATCAAAGAAAGAAAATAAGAAAGAAACGAAAGAAAGAAAGATCCAGAATACAAGAAAATACTAAGAAAGGGGGGAGGGGAGCGGCATGAACAAGATTCTCATGAAGGAAAGAAAGATAATGAGGGATGACGTCACGAGATCTCATGACGTAGGAAAATAATGAGACGTGTCATGAGGGAACAGAAAGGGGAATTAGAGAATTTAAGGGAAATTAAGAATTCTCATGCAGTAGAGGTAGGTAAATAGAGAAAAGGAGGAAGGAGGAGCGAGAGGAGGGAGGGAGAGAAGGGAGAGAGAGAGAGAAAGCAGTGGAGAGAGGAGAGAGAGAGAGAAAGAGAATGAGTGAGAGAGAGAGAGAGAGGAGAGAGAGAGAGAGAGAGAGAAGAGAGAAGAGAGAGATAGAGAGATAGATAGATAGATAGAGAGAGAGAGAGAGAGACGAGAGAGAGAGAGACAGAGAGAGAGAGAGAGAGAGAGAGAGAGAGAGAAGAGGAGAGAGAGAGAGAGAGAGAGAGAGAGGAGAGAGAGAGAGAGAGAGAGAGAGAGAGAGAGAGAGAGAGAGAGACAAACAGACAGACTCTCAGACAGACTGAGAGGGAGATAGAGAAAAGAGAGAGAGAGAGAAAGAAACAGAGACAGAAAGAAACAGACAGACTAACAAATACAAACACAAAGACAGAGAGACAAAGACAGCGAGACAGAGAGCCCATACACCCCCCTCCCTCCCTCCCCCTTACCCTAACCCCCTCAGTGCTCAAGAACTCATGCTCAGTCTCCCCTCAAGATCACAGTTGACCTTTCTCGTAGTTATTCCCCTCAGAATGACTTTATACCTAATGGCTCATGCACTGGTTCGACACGTCATGCACTGCTGGGCGAGTCATGGAGGGCTAAGGAGGGAGGGGGGGAGGGTGGGGTGAGGGGGAGGGGGGTTGGGGGAAGGGTAAGAGACATGCATCTTGGATAAGTCATTCATTGGTGGAAATGTCAGGGATTATATATCCGCTTTTTTCGGCGATTGGATAGGCGGATAAAGGGTCAAGATTTGTCGTGTGATGAAGGGGTGGTGGGAGGGGGGGGGTCATTTGAGAGGACGGGGGGGGTGAGAGAGGGGGGGAGGGGTAAGAATGGAGTTGCGGGGCCTTAATGTGAGTCATTTGTTTATTCTCGAGAAAGGTGTTGTTATCCTTCATTATCTTACGCATCCTTTGACCTGCATGATTTTTTTCTTTATTCCGGAGGTAGGGGGAGGGGAGATGGAATGGGAGATGGTGAGTGGAGGAGAGGAGGGAGGGAAAGGGGGGAGAGAGAGAGGGGAGGGAGGGAAGAAGAGGGAGAGAGAGGGGAGGAAGGGTGAGAGAGACATGAAGAAAAAGAGAACCATAAAGACAGAAGACGAGCTTGCCCCCCACCCCCCCAACCCCGCCCCAACCCCCACCCCTCCTTCCGCCTTCCGCCATCGCCTCAACCTTCCATGTAGATCACTCAAGAATATGTGGCTCGTTTGCGTTAATCTAGAAGCTGTAAGGTCATGTTGGGGAGGGGGGGGGGGGGGGAGAAGGTGGGGTGGGGGCATATGCCGAGCCTGTCGCCAGCTGACATCCTTTGGCCTCTGCCTTCTTCCTCTTCCTCCTTCTCTTGCTCCTTTTACTCCTCCTTCTCTTCTTTCTCGTCTTCCTCCTCTTCCTCTTTATCCTCTTCCTTATTTTTCTCCTCCTCATTCTTCTAATCTCCTTCTCCCCCTCTTTCTCCTCCTCCTTCTTTTTCTCTTCTCTTCTCTTTCTCATCTTCCTCCTCTATCTCGTTCCCTTCTCTTTTCTCCTCCTCCTATTCTCTCTCCTCTTATCTCCTTCTCCTCCTCCTCTTATCCCTTCCCCTTCTTCCTCCTTTGTGGTCTCCTCCCTTCTCCTCTTTCTCCTCCTTTTCCGCCTACGCTTTCTTCTCCCCCTTTTTTTCTATTTCATTGTTTTTTCTCCGCTTCTTTTCTTCTTCTTTCCCTACTTCTCTCTTGTTCTCCTCTTTATTCTCCTCATCTACCTATTTCTCATTTTATTCAATTCCGTTATCATTAATCCTATCGATATTTGATAATATCAAAAACCAATCAATCAATCAATTAACAGAAAATGAAAAATATAAGAAAAACAATTAAAGAAAAATATAAACAAAACAAATAAAGACAAACACAACGTAAAGAAAATGAAAAAGACGGAGAAGAAAAATATAAAGAAAACAAACAAAGACAGAAACAAGAAAATAAAAAAAATAAATACGAAGAAGAAAAAGAAAATGAAAAAGACGGAGAAGAAAACTATAAACAAAACAACGATTACAGGTAAAGAAAAAGAAAAAAAGGAAGAAAAAAATATAAGAAAAATAAACAAAAACAAACACAAAAAAAAGAAAAAGAAAGAAAGAAAGACAAAAAAGACGGAGAAGAGGCGGAAATACTGATGAATTAAGAATAACGAGGCGGCAGACTTGGAACGATAAACAAAGCCCAAGTTACCGACGGAAGAAGAGGGGGGGGGGGGGTAAAATACGAACTTTGATGACGTCACTCACTCTCTTTATCGCCGACTCATTCTTTAGGTTCCCCTCATTCCCCTACCCTCCCCTCCCCACCCCCCTTCCCATTCTTTCCTTTCCCTTCTCTCTCTCTCTCTCTCTCTCTCTTTCTCTCTCTCTCTCTCTCTCTCTCTCTCTCTCTCTCTCTCTCTCTCTCTCTCTCTATCTCTCTTCTCTCTCTCTCTCTCTCTCTCTCTCTTCTCTCTCTCTCTCTCCCTTCTCCTCCTTCTTCCCTCTCCCATCTCCCTTTTTCTCTTAATCTTCCCTCCATTAACTCCTTCGTCTTGATAACACCTGTGGATGCCGGTTCTGGGTTTTCTCTTCTCGAGTCGTTCGTTGCTATTCTCTTCGTTTTTGTCTGTCTGTTTGTCTCACTGTCTCTGTCTATATTTCTGTTTATCTGTCTCTTTATTTCTTTCTCTGTTGTCTGTCTCACTGTCTCTGTCTATATTTCTGTTTATCTGTCTCTTTATTTCTTTTCTCTGTTGTCTGTCTCACTGTCTCTGTCTATATTTCTGTTTATCTGTCTCTGTTCACTGTTCTCTTCCTGTTTGTCTGTCTCTCACTGTCTCTGTCTATATTTCTGTTTATCTGTCTCTTTATTTCTTCTCTGTTGTCTTCTCACTGTCTCTGTCTATATTTCTGTTATCGTGTCTCTTTATTTTCTTCTCTTGTCTCTCTGTCTATCCGTTCTGTCTCGGATCTATCTTTTTCTTCGTCTCTCTCTACTCTCTCATTCTACTATCTCTCTCTCTCTCTTCTCTCTCTTCTCTCTTCTCTCTCTCGTCTCTCTCTCGTTCTTAATCATGATCTCTCTTTCTATTGTCTCGTAATATCTACCCCTGACTTCTTATTTTCTTTTTGGTTCTGAACCAAGATATTAGGGAAGAAGAAATTGAACGCCATAAAAAAACACTACCACCAAAAAAAAACATAAATGAAACACCAGAAAAACGAAATTCACACAAAAATGCCAAAAGAAATAATAATAATAAGATGAAGAAGAAGAAGAAAAGAAACACACTTAAAGCCACATATATTCAAAAGAAACAACCTACCTTCTTCACGTATTATAAGAAAATAAGGTAAACAACGACAGACAAACAACAAACCGAAGACAATACATCACGCCGCTAACCACGTGCCGGACGAGTTCCTTGTGTGTAAACCGTCGACTTCGTAACAAACATGTCGACGTTCTGTAGATTCCAAAGCGAGCCGACACGTGCGATTTTTCATGATATTCGAACCGTGAAAGTTTTCTCCTCTCGTCTCTCCTATCTGTCTGCTCCTCTCTCTCTCCTCTCTCTCTCTCTCTCTCTCTCTCTCCTCTCTCACTCTGTCTCTCCTCTCTCTCTCTCTCTCTCTCTCTCTTCTCTCTCTCCTCTCTCTCTCTCTTTGTCTCTGCTCTCTGTCTGGCCTCTCTCCTTTCCTCTGTCTGTCTGTCTCTCTCTGTGGTTTAGTTTTTTTTTTTCTGGCTGTTTTGTCTGGTTTACTTTTCTTTTTCTTTCTCTTTCCCCCGCCCTCCTCTCTCTCTCTCTCTCTCGCTCGCTCTCTCTCTCTCTCCTCTCTCCTCTCTCTCTCTCTCTCTCTCTCTCTCTCCTCTCTCTCTCTCTCTCTCTCTCTCTCTCTCTCTCTCTCTCTCTCTCTCTCTCTCTCTCTCTCTCTCTCTCTCTCTCTCTCTCTCTCTCTCTCTCTCTCTCTTTTGGTATTCTTATCCTTATTTTATTTATTCCTCTCCATTTTTTCATTTTCCCTTTGCTTTCACTTAACGGGTAAAGTAAATTTGCCGATGACAGATAGAATAATATTAATTGGCTTATAGGAATAATATTCCCTTTGTGGTGTAGGTGCCTTTGTGACTTAGTTTATGGCTGATCTTCCTTTTTTATCTAATTTATGTGTCTATGTCGTTTTGGAATTTGTGTGTTTTTTTTTTTTTTTTTTCAAATATTTACCTTTCTCTTCTTCCTCCTCTACTTCCTCTTCTTCCTATTTTTTTTCTTTTTTTCTTCTTTCCTATCTCTTTCTATTACCTATTCCCCTCCATTCATCTCTTTATTCCTCTTATTCCTCAGTTTCTTCTCGACCTTCCCGCTCCCACCCTTTCCTTTCCTTACCTTTACCCTCATCCTCCTACTCCTCTACCCCTCCTCCCTCTCCACTCCATCTCTCCCTCTCTCTCCCTCTCTCTCACTTTCTTTTTACTCCTCTCATCCCCTCCATTCCCCACTTCGCTTCCCTCCATCTCGTCTCCCTCATCTTTCCTCACCCACGTTCTTCCCTTTCCCCTCACCTTCCTCTTTAGCCTCCTTTTCCTCCCCCTTCATCCTCTCACTCCCCTCTCCACCTCCCTCCATCCCTTCCCCTTCAATTCTCCCCAACCATTCCCTTCCCCTCCATCCTCTCTCCCTCAACTCCCCCTCCCTGCATCCATTTCCCCTTAACTCCCCCTCTCCCACTTCCTTCTCCCTCATTTCCCCCTCTCTACCTCCCTCCATCCAAATCCCTTCCCCTCATCTTCCCCCTTCCCCTAAACCTTTCACCCCTTCCTATCCCCCCCCACTCCCCTCTCCCACCTCCTTCCCTCCCCTCTTCCTCCCCTCTCCTTCCTGTCTCTTCTCCATCTAATTCCTTCCCCTCCTCCCCTTCCATCTCCCCTCCTACCACTTCCATCCCCTCTCCAATCCTCCCCTCCTCCCTTCCTTCCCCCTCCTCCTCCCCTCCTCCCTCTTTCTTCCCTCCCCTCTCCCTTCCTCCCCCTCCTATCCTCCCCCCCCCTTCGCCGCCCTTTACCTTGAATTCGTGAAAAATTAGTCTCGACAGTTCTCAGCTTCTCGGGGATGTTGGACAGAATGCCAGAATTTTCCTCTTCTTGCGCCGAAACGTCTTCGAGTTGTCTCGGGTGTCTGTTTGGGGTGAGGAAGGGAGGAGGAGGGGGGGGAGGGAGGGGGAGGAGGGTGGGCAAGAAGGTGGAGGGGGAAGGGATGGGAGAGAGAGAGGGTGGAGGAAAAAGGAGGATAGGGGGAGGGGTAGGCGGAAGGAGATGGGAGAGGGAGAGGGTATGGGGAAGAAGGGAGGATAGAGGAGAGGGGGGAGGTGGAGTGGGGAAGGGGGAAGGGAAGGAGATAGGAGAGGGAGTGGATAGGGGGAGAAAGAGTGAGGGGAGAGGGGTGGATGGGTGGATATAGAGAGAAGTGTGGGGAGAGGAGGATGGGAGAGGGTGGGGGAAGATGGGGAAGAGGGAGGAAGAGGGAGAGGGGGGAGGTTAGGAGGGAAAGGGAGAGGGAGTGGGAATGGGTATGGGAAGGAGGAGGTAGAGAGGAGGTGGGGGAAGGAGATGGGAGAGGGAGAGGGTGGATAGAAGGAGGGAGGTGGAGAGGGGATGGAAGAGTGGAAGGAGAGGGAGTGGATGGGGGGATAGAGAGAGGGTGGGGGGAAGGAGATGAGAGAGAGAGGGGTGGAGGAAGGAGGGAGGTGGAGAGGGAAGTGGAAGAGGGAAGGAGTGGGGAGAAGGATAGGATGGGAGGGAGGAGGGAGATGAAGAAGGGGAGGGGATAAGGAGAGGGAATAGAAGCGAAATGGAGAGGATCGGAAGGAGGGAAGGGGGATAGAGGGGTGGGGGAATAAGGGGAGAGAGAGAAAGGGTTGGAAATGAGAAGAGAGATGGAGAGGAGGAAGACTTGGAAAGGAGGAGGAGGTAAAAAGGGAGTGATGGCAAAGGTGAGTATAGAAAGGAAGAAGTGGAAGAAATAAGAAGAGGAGAGAGAAGGATGGAGGGAGAGAAGAGAGAGAGGAAAAGAAGAGAGAGAGAGAGAGAGGGAGGGCTGGAAGGGAGGTTGGGGGGGTGGAAAGGAGGGAGAGGGATTAAAGAGAGAAAGATGGAGAGCGGGAGGGAGGGTGGGAGAAAGGAATAGGGAGAGAGAGAGGGAGAGGACGGAAGAGAATATGGAGAGAGAGGGGGGAGGGTTGCAACGGGAGTAAGAAGAAAAAAATAGGAAAAAAACATCGGGGGGGAGAGACGAAGGAAGAGGGAAGGAAAAAGAAGGGAGGGGGAAATGGACAGAAAGGAGGAAGCGAAAGGGAGAGATGGAGAAGAGATGAAAGAGAAGGGATGCTAAAAGGAGAAAAACAGAATAAGAAAAAAACAGAAACGATAAGATAAAAAAAGAGAGAAAAGAAAAAGAAAAAGAGAGAGAGAGGAAAAAAAAAACATAAATAAACAGACCAAAATAACACAAGATAATGCCCCTAGCCCAGCCTCTCATCTAAGTTTCTCATCTTAATCTCCTCAACCTTCACGGCAGCGCATGCATGACCCACCTGCGCATGCGTCAGGAGGGCCAGCGCTCAACGTACTAAGGCCCG
>NW_020871840.1:235675-255675 GCF_003789085.1 Penaeus vannamei
TTGGTTTTCTTCTTTTCACTTTCGATTTATTACACAACAGCTGGCCGCTTCTGGGAGGCATTATGAGTGTCGCTGTGAATGAGGTGATGGAGGAAGAGGAAGAGGAAGAGGACAAAGGGGGAGAAGAGGGAGGAAGAGGAGAAGGAGGAGAAGAGGAGGAAGAGGAGAAGGAGGGAGGGAGAGAGGGAAAGGAGGGAGGGAGAAGAGAGAGAAGGAGGAGGGAGGAAGAGGAGAAGGGAGAAGAGGGAAGGAAAGAGAAAGAGGAAAGGAGAGAAGAGGAAAGGTAGATAAGGGAAGAGAGGAAAGGTAGATATGGGGAGAAGGAGTGAGGGAAGAAGAGGTGGAAGGATTGATAGAGAAAGAGAGGAAAGATAGAAGGATGGGGATGAGGCGAAGAGGGGATAGAGAAGAGGAGGATTACATGGAGGAAGAAGTGACAGGACTAAAGTCGAAGAGGAAGAAAGAGGAGAAAGAAGGAGAGAAGAAGAGGAGGAAGGAATAAAAGAGAAAGAAAGGAAAGATAGAAGGGTGAATTAAGAGACAACGAGGGGAGAAGAAAGATCTATTTATATCTATATCTATACTTCTACATATATCTATATCTACATATCTCTATAACTATCTGTAATCATGACCATATCTATACATATATCTATCTTTGAATGTATCTATACATATCTATATCTATGAATACATATCTGTTATCAATATCTATATCTATATTGGTATCTATAAGAAAGACGAACACTTCAAAGAGCAGTTTGAAGAGTTGATGAATGGAAAAGATGAATGAGTTTCGGGTGATGATGGAATGCTGTTTTGAAAGTATGAATGAGTTCAGTCTTTTACTCTTCCTTTAATTGGGTTTCTCTGTCTGTCTTTTTCGCTTTCTCTGTCTCTTTCTATCTCTTTCTCTGTCTGTCTATCTATACAAATATCTCTCTCTATCTCTGTCTATCTATCTATCTATCTATCTGTCTATCTATCTATCTATCTATCTCTCTCTCTCTCTCTCACTATCTCTGTCTATCTCTGTCTATCTATCTAATCTATCTATCTATCTCTCAATCTTTCTCTCTCTCACTCTCTCTCATTATACATTGACACAAACCTTTGACAAATAGCCTTAAATATCAACATAAAAACATCCCCTTTTGAAGGTCTGCCAGTCACCTTCGATCCATCATTTAGTCATTAAACAACTGGACAACTTATCATAAACGTATATATAAGTATGTACATATGAACTTATATTTCGACAAATGGATATGTATGTGTATGTATGTACATATATGTATATATATATATATATATATATATATATATATATATATATATATATATATAATATATATAATATATATATATATATATATATATACTATACTATTATATTATATATATATATATATATATATATATATATATATATATATATATATATATTATTACATATATATATATATATATATATTATATAATAATATATATTATATATATATATGTGTGTGTGTGTGTGTGTGTGTGTGTGTGTAGAAAAATAGATATAAAATGAATATATATGGTTATATATATATATGTATATATATATATATATATATATATATATATATATATATATATATATATATATATATATATATATATATATATATATATATATATATATATATATATATATATATATATATATATATATATATATATATATATATATATATATATATATATATATATATATATATATACATATATATATATATATATATATATATATATATATATATATATATATATATATATATATATATATATATATATATATATATATATATATATACTCGCACCCACACACACGTCATTCATCACATTATATATATTATCAGGATAAAGTATATCAGTCGTCGGAAGCAATTAACAAGAATTATAACCAGCCGTAAAAAAATTCAAAAAAATAAATTAGAACTCCCGGGAGGAAAAAATAAACTGCAAAGGTAGAGGTTCCTGCTTCCATTAATTTCTGGGGGAAGGGGAAGGGGGACGGCGGCAGCGATCGCATACCTTTCCCCTTGCCCCGTTTCCCTCGCTTCCCCTTTATTTTTCCTCTTTTTCTCCTTCCTTTACCTCTTTCTCTCCTTCTCCTTTAAGTTTGTTTTTTTTTCATGACGTCTATTTTACCTTTCTCTCTTCTTTTATTTTCCTTCGTCCTTTTTTTTTTGTTTCTATTCTTTTTTAAAAATCTCTCTCCACTCCCACTCCCCTTTGCCCTTCTCTTCCCATACTCCATGCCCTACCTCCTTCTTCCCCTCTTTAACCTCCCTTCGCTGCCTTCCCTCCCCCCTTTTTCCCCTCTTTTGCCTCCCTTCGCTACGCTCTCCCCTCCCTTCGCTCTCTCCTTTCCCCCTCCCTTCGCTCCCCTCCCCCCCTTTCCCCTCCTGCCCTACAGCCAAGTTTTTGCGGTGGCCACCGTGGCATAAGTGGCACTTCATAACTCCGAGGCTCTGAGACGGCACCGGCAGAAGGGGGGGAGGGGGAGAGCAGGGGGGGCGGCGGCTTACGGGGAAGGAGAGAGGGGTGAAGTAGGGCTTGGAGGGGGTGGGGTTGGAAGGCTACGGGTGGGAATAAGGGTGTGGGGGGGAGGGGAAGGGGGAGGTTAAGGTGAGCTTAAGGTAGGAAGTTGGGGTGTCACACACTATATTTTTTCTTGTCTTCTTTCTTTCCTTTTTATTTTTTTCCGCTATCGTTGTGTCTGTCTGTATGTCTGGTAGTATGCTGCCTGCTATACGTCTTTTGTTCTTACAAGTCTTTTTTTATCGGGGGGGGGGGGTGGACGGCGGGCGTGTTCTTTCTTTTTATCGTTTTTTTTTTTTTCTCTATCCCTTTCTCTCACTCTCATTTCTCTTCTTTCTCTCTTCTCTCTCTGTTTCTCTTTATCCCTATCTCTCTGTCTGTCTCTCTCTAGTTCTCTCTTTCTCTTTCCTCTCGACACCAGTCTATCTTTGTCTCTCTCTCTCCTCTCTCTACTCTCGTCCATTCTTCCTCTACCTCCCCCCCCCCACCCCCTTCACTCCATCTCCCCTCCACAATCAGGGACTCTCGGTATATAGCTGGCCCCCGGGTGCCCCAAACGAGTGCCGGTACCAGGTGCCACTTTATTTTCGGACCGCATATGAGGGGAACCAGTGCCTCCCCCCCCACCTCCTCCTCCTCCCCACCCCCTCCTCCGTCGCCACCGCCGCCACCTCAAGCGACCGCTCGCAGCATTAGCAAACGGTTGTAAAGTGACCTGCAGCCAGTCTGAGGGAGGAGAGGGAGAAGGGAGGAAGGAGAAGGGAGAAGGGAGGAGAGAGGAGGAGGAGAGGGCCGGGCTTGAAGATGGCAGCGAAGGGACTCAAGGCATTTGCCAATTATTTGTCATATTTGGGTGTTGTTGTGGCCAGGCTGGTGTAGACGCGCACACACGGACAAACGGACGCACACGCAGACATGAACGAACTTACACACACGCGCTCGCCACGGTTTACACGGGAGCCGAGGTGGTGGGTGACCCTCAGAGACATCGTGATATTTGCGCATTTAAATTCCGACGTTTTATTGTCCCACGCTTTGCTGTGTATGGCAGAGGGTGACGTCACTTCCTCTCTGTATCTCTTTCTCTCTCTCTCTCTACCTCTACCTGGCTCCCTTCTATATTTTTTTTTTCGATTCTCTTCTCAGTCTCTACTTCTATTTTTCCTATGTCTTTCACTCTAGCTCTCTTCTCTCTCTCTCTCTCTCTCCTCTCTCTCTCTCTCTCTCTCTCTCTCTCTCTCTCTCTCTCTCTCTCTCTCTCTCTCTCTCTCTCTCTCTCTCTCTCTCTCTCTCTCTCTCTCTCCTCTCTCTCTTCTCTCTCTCTCTCTCTCTCTCTCTCTCTCTCACTCTCTCTCTCAATTTGACACGAGACAATACAGCCATTAAGAACGACGTGGCATTCTTATGTGTGGGTGGCGGACGTGAAAGTAGCGAGTTGGCCGTCTTGGGAGTAAGCGTTGATGATTTGACATTGTCTTGTTCTTTTTTGGGGTGGGGTGGGTGGGGAGGGCGAGGGGAGGGGTGTGTATGACATTGTTTCGCGTTGCAATTTCGCTGTATACGAGTTTTATTTTCATTTTCTTTTTTTTTTCTTTATGTTTTTTTGTTGTCGAGGACATTTGTTAGTCTTTTTTGGAGGTTATCGTCTATTTAGTCTATTCTGCTCTTCATTATCGTTATCTCCCAATCTCTCTTCATCCTTTCCTCCTTCCCTTCTATCTTATGTGCGTATATTTATTTTTTTTTTTTTTTTTTTTTACCACGTTTATACATGCGCCAAGGTCTTCTGGGAACAGACGCAAGTCACGTGGTCAGGAGTAAGGGAAAAAGGTTGGGTGAGGGAGGGTAGGGGGGGGGGCTGCGTCTTAGGTGAGTTTGGGGGGGGGGAGAAGGGGAAGTGTCTCGGGTGGGGGGGGTAGCTGGTGTTTTAAAGTGAATCCAGAGTTCTCAGATTTTTAATTTTTTCCGATTCTATTTCGTCTCATTCTCGTTTCTCGGATTTTTTTTTGTGTTCTTATCTGTCCCTCCTCTTTTCTTTTCGTTCCTCGTTTCTAATCGAATTTTTACTCCCCTTTCTCTTCACACTCTTGCGTCTCGTTATCTGTAAATCCCTCCCTCTTAATCATCACCTTTATCATCCTCTATTATCCTTCTTTTCTTCATTTAACGACATACTGTGTTCTAGATTATCCCTCTCCTTCTCCAGACTCGAATTTGTTTACATTCTTGGGACTCAAATCAGCTGACACATTTTCCGTGAATGAATCGAGATGTTGACAAAATATTTATGCAGGAAGGAAGAGAGGAGGAGGAGATAACCGGAGACGGAGGAGAGAGGGAGGAGATAGACGGAAAAGGAAGAGAGAGAGGCGATAAATGGAGAAGAGAGAAGAGGAGGAGAATAGACGGAGACGGAAGAGGAGGAGGCGATAAATGGAGACGGGAGAGAGAGGAGGAGGATAAACGAAGAGAGAGAGGAGGAGGCGATAAATGGAGACGGGAGAGAGGAGGAGGAGATAAACGGAGACGGAAGAGAGGAAGAGAATAAAAGAGCAAGAGAGGAGGAGAGATAAACAGAGTAAAGAAGAGAGAAACAGAGACGGAAGAGGAGGAGAAGGAGAGTGTCTCCCTCTCTCTGTTTGCTCTTCTTTTACCTACCTTTCATAATAATAACAACTATACACTACAAATACAATGATCAGTGAAATAAGGATAACATTGATGATAATGATACTGATTGTGAGAGAGATGATGAAGATATTGTTAAAAGCAATAATAATGATAATATAAATAATTATAATGATCATAAGGATGATAGTGATGATGATGATGTCAATTATGATAATAATAGTAGCAGTGGTAGTTATAGTAGTAGTAGTAGTAATGATAATGATAACGATAACAATGATCCCACTAATAATGATAATGATGATAGTAATGATAATAACAATATCAATGAAAAACAATAATGGTAATAATGATAATACTAATGATAACAGTAATGAAGATAACGATGGTAGTGATGAAAATAACAATAACAACAGCATTCATAACAACAATGATAATAACAATGGCTATAATGATGACAGTGAAGTGGGTCGTCTTCGAAAAAGGAAAAAGAAAAGGAAGAAAAAGAGAGAGGAGGAAATAGAAGCAAAATACTTTGAAATTTCCTGGTAGTCACTACTCTCCACATTCAGGAAATTGCATCGTTTGACAATAAACCAAACTTGTCCCCAGAGAAAGAAAAAAAAATGAAAAGAAAAAGTAAAGAAAGGAAAGAAAGAGAAGTGAAAGAGAAAAATTTAAGAAATCTTATGACAATAAAACAAACTGTCCTAGGAAAAAAGAGAGAGAAAAGCAGAAGAAAAAAAGAGAAAAAATGAAAAGAAAAAGAAAGAAAAGAAAAGAAGTGAAAGAGAAAAATAAGAATTGCATCTTATGACAATAAAACAAACATGTCCTAGGAAAAAAGAAGAGAGAAAGCAAGAAGAAAAGAAAGAAAGTAAAGAAGAGAGGTCAAGAAATGCTAAAAAAAAGGAAAAGAAAGAGAAGAGAAAGAGAAATATGAAGAAATTTCATCGTATGACAATAAACCAAACTTATCGTAGAAAAAAAGAAAAAAGAGAGAAAGCAAGATAAGTAATAAAAGAAAGAAAGGAAAATAAAAATAAAAGAGAGGAAACGAAGTGCTCAAACAAGAAGAGAGACGACATGAAATGCTCAACAAAAAAGAAAAGAAAAAGAAAGAGAAGAAAAAAAAAAAAGAAATGAAAGAAAGAGGAGAGAAAGAAAGAAAAGAAAGAAAGAAAGGAAGGAAAAGAAAAAAGAAGAGAGGGCAAGAAATACTCAAACAAAAAAATGAAAAGAAAGAGGATAGAAAGAAAAGAAAGAAAGAAAAAGAATTTAGAGAAGAAGAAAAAGAAGAGATAGCAATATATCACCCGCAACGCTTAATTTTTCGATTGGCGTAAGTAAATATATTTTATTTGCCAGATTCCTTAGATAAGAAGAAAATTAATTCACAGAAGAACTGGGATTTCCGCAATGCAAAATATATTCCTCTGATATTCAATTTCCAATCTAAAATATGAGAATCTGAATAACAAATATATCTACTATCGTTGAGATACTTTTTTTGTTATCATTACAGATAATTGTAATGATAATGATAATAATGCTAAATAATATTGATGATAATGATGATAATAGTAATAATAATAATGCTAAATAATATTGATGATAATGATGATAATAGTAATAATGCTAATGATTATGATAATGATGATAATAACAGTGATAGTGATAAAGATAATATTAGTAATAATGAAATAATGATGATAATAACAATGATAATGATGATAATGATATAGACAGTGTTTGTAATGATGATGATGATGATAGTAACAATAATAATAACAATAATAGTAATAATGATAATGATAATAAGATAACTTTATCAATAATCATAATTACAACAATGATGATAACAACCATGATAACAATAATAAAGACGATACTAATCATAGAGATGATAAAAGTGATTGTAACAGTAATACTTTCAACATTAACATTACCATTGTTCTTATGATCATCTGTAATACCATCATCATTACTAACATCATTACCATCATCTCTTCATTAATCTCAATCATATGCATATATATATATATATATATATATATATATATATATATATATATAATATATATATATATATATATATATAGTATATATATATATATATATATATATATATATATATATATATATATATATATATATATATATACATATATATATATATATATATATATATATATATATATATATATATATATATATATATATATATATATATTTATGTGTGTGTATATATATATAATATTATATATATATATATATATATATAATATATATATATATATATTATATATATATATATATATATATATATATATATATATATATATATATAATATATATATATATATATATATATATATATATATATATATATATATATATGTATGTATGTATTATATATATATTTTTTCTGTACATATATATATATAATATATATATATATATATATATATATATATATATATATATATATGTATATATGTATATATATTTTTTTTTTTCCTTTTTTTTTTTTTTTTCTTTTTTGGCCAGAGCGATTTTTATGCTCTGTATCGCCTAATGATCAACAAGCTTAAGACAAGTCACGTGACGACAAAATTAACGAAATCATCATTAGAGAAACTGAAATAGTCATTAGCAAAGGCGCAGAAAACGCCTTTGAGTTCATGCATCACTTCGTTGTAAAGGTAACTACCGACGGACAATTGCAATTAGAATCAAGCTTCGTTGCCTTGAGTAAGAATGCAGGTGGAGGTGGAATTTCAGTTTGTTTTCCTTTCCTTTTCTTTTCTTTTCGTTTTTATTATTATTTATTTATTTATTTATCTATTACTTATTATTATTATTATTATTATTATTATTATTATTATTATTATTATTATTATTATTATTATATTATATTATTATTATTATTATTATTATTATTATTATTATTATTATTATTATTATTATTATTATTTTGTATAACTGTATGATTGTCTTCGATATATCAGCTATTTCTGATGATAATTTTTCTGTTATTATTTTCGTTCTTGATAGACTTTTAGCAACCGTGTTTATTGTTTAGTTGAAGAGAAATATTCCCTTATTAAGAAAAAACAAAAATCAGAATTTCAATAGGCTTAATTAAGTTTCGATGTTTAAGATAACATTTTGGTAATGAATATAGAGACATAGAGGATTTAAGAACCCATGTGTTCCATTATGTAAACATTTCCTTGATAATCTGAGGAAGATAATCAAAAATTCAACAGTTCCATCCCCTGAAATACCCAAAGAATAATTCTTTGATAATAATGATAATAATGATAATGATAATAAAATAAATAATAATAATAATAATAATAATAATTATAACGATAATAATAGTAATAATAAAAATAAAACACACAAAAAACAAATCAACTCAGTTTACATAAGTTTCCTCATAATAATATTGATAGACCAAAAACCTACAAGAAAATATTACGCAAAACCTCAAATGATAACAATAAAACAATAAATACAAAAACATACAAGAAAATATCATATGAAACCTCAAAAGACCAATAAAATAATAAAAAACAAACAAAAATAAAACCATCACGAAAATTCAGAGACTCGCCAGTTCAGCAGTTGGCTCCCTTCACTCAGCAGTTGAGGGACTCAGAGGCGAGCCGCTTCCCTCAGCCCTCCCTCAGCCGCGTCCAAATATAAAAGAGCAGTCACCGAACAGCTGTAGGTTCTTCTTCACCATTATATGACCCTGAGATAACAAATGCGTCCGGCCAGGTTGGAGGAGATTGTCATTACCAGTGAGGACCCGGTCGTCGCTACCGAATTAGACAGGTGTGACTTCCCCGGTTTTTTAGGGGCTCGCGGCGACGCTCCTGTCTTGCGAGGGGGGTGGGGTAGGGGGAGGGAGGGAAGGGGGTGGGGTGGGGGGAGGGAGGGAGGGGGGAGGGAGGAAAGGGGTGGGGTAGGGGGAGGGAGAAAGGGGGTGGGTGGGGTATGGGGAGGGAGGAAGGGGGGTGGGTGGGGTAGGGGGGAGGGAGGAAAGAGGGGGTTCGGGTGGGGTGGGGGGAGGGAGGAAAGGGATTGGGTAGGGGGAGGGAGGAAGGGGGTGGGGGAGGGGGAGGGAGGAAAGGGTGGGGTAGGGGTAGGGGGAGGAAGGGGAAGGTGAGAAAGGAAGGAGAGAAGAGGGTTTGAAGGTGGAAAACTGAGGAAGGGGGGTTGGAAGGTGAGAAAGTGAGAGAGAGAAAGAGGGTTTGAAGGCGGAAAAAGGAGGAAGAAAGGGGGGAGATAAGGTGGAAGGTGAGAAAGGGAGGGAGAAAAAGAGGGTTTGAAGGTGGAAAGGAGAAAAAAGGGGGAAGGAAGTGGAAGGTGAGAAAGGAAGATAAGGTGGAAGGGAGAAAGGAAGGAAAAGGGGTGGAAGGTAAGAAAGGGGGAAAGGAGTAGAAGACGATAAAGGAGAGAAAGGGAGAAGGGAAGAGGACGATAGGGGGGAAGAAGAAGGGAGAGAGTAGGTGAAAGGTGAGAAAGCAAATGGAAGTCTGAGTGGGAAAGAGAGAGAGAGGAAGCGAACAAGGAGGAGAGAGAGGACAGGGAGGGAAATGGGGCGAAAGAAGGAGGAAGAGGAGGAAGAAGAGAAGGGGTTTGGACAGCTCTTGGCTACGGATTATGGGGTTTAACGGGGAGAGAAGAGTATCTGAGGTGAGGTTGGCTCTCGGGCTGGGGTTGGGGAGGGTATGAGGGCATGGGATGAGGAAAGGGGACGATAGATTGCCCGGGAGGGAGAGGGGAGGGAGGGAGGGAGGGAAGGGAGGGAGGGAGGGAGGGAGGGAGAGCGGAGGGAGGGAGGGAGGGAGAGAGGGGAGAGAGGGAGGGGGGAGGGGGAGGGAGGGGAGGAGAGGGGAAGGAGGAGGGAGGGAGGAGGGAGGGAGGGAGAGAGAGAGGGAGGGAGGGAGGGGGGGAGGAGGGAAGGGAGAGAAGGGAGGGAGGGGGAGGAGGAGGAGGGGGAGGGAGGGAGAGGGAGGGGAGGGAGGGGAGGGAGGGAGGGAGGAGGGAGGGAGGGGAGGGAAGAGGAGGGGGAGGGAGGGGGAGAGAGAGAGGGAGGGAGGGAGAGAGAGAGGGAGGGAGGGGAGAGGAGGGAGGGAGGGAGAGAGGGAGGAGGGAGAGAGGGAGGGAGGGAGGGAGGAGGAGGGAGGGAGGGAGGAGAGAGGGAGGGAGGGAGGGAGAGAGAGAGGGAGGGAGGGAGGAAGGAGGGAGGGAGAGAGAGAGGGAGGGAGGGAGGGAGGGAGGGAGGAGGGAGGAGGAGGGAGGGAGGGAGGGGGGAGGGAGGGAGGGAGGAGAGGGAAAGAGGGAGGAGGAGGAGGGTGAGAGGGAGGGAGGGAGGGAGGAGGGAGAGAGAGAGGAGGGAGGGAGGGAGGGAGGGAGGGAGGGAGAGAGGGAGAGAGGAGGGAGGGAGGGAGAGAGGGAGGGAGGGAGGGAGGGAGGGAGAGAGGTAGGGAGGGAGGAGGGAGGGAGGGAGGGAGGGAGGAGGAGAGAGAGAGGGAGGGAGGGAGGGAGGGAGGGAGAGAGGGAGGAGGGAGGGAGGGAGGAAGGAGGAGGGAGGGAGGGAGAGAGGGAGGGAGGGAGGGAGAGAGAGGGAGAGGGTAAGGAGGACGTTTATATAGTGGAACTAGAACTTAAGGTGTTGCCAATGTTACTATTCAAAGCCCCTGAATAAGGTCATTTTTACACGGGGCGATGGCACGTATCTGAGAGCGGGGGGGGGGGGGGGGTAAGGGGGGTATGGAAGGGGTGCCGTCTACGTGGGCGGGGAGGGAAGGGGAGAGAGAGAGAGAAGTGGGGGGGGGAGTGGTACAATGACTTGAAGCGTAGAATTGAGATGAAAAAGAGAGAAAATGTTGACGATTGAATGCCACCAGCTGTTTGGTACAGTTGGTACGAGGGAAGACAGTACACGCGGAGACAAAACACAGACGGAGACACTTGGGTACACACGTCTATAGGATGCACGCGCACATACTTGCATAGACGCACACACACACACACATACTTGCATAGATGTACACACGCATACTTGCACTGTTTACATATTAACGTGAGACTGCACGGCGACATTGCATGTGTGTATGTGTGTTTGTGTACGTGTCTATGTGAGTGTTTGTGTACGTGTGTTTGTTTCTGTATGTGTGTGTTTATGTACGTGTCTATGTGAGTGTTTGTGTACGTGTGTGTGTTTGTGTATGTTTGTGTACTTAGATAAATAGATTGACAGATATAAATAGATATAGAGAAGCAGAAGACATGTACATATGCAAGCAGAAGGACAGAAGAATGAATATGGAGGAATTAAGGAGTATTAAGTATTAAGGAAGGCTGGATAAGACGGATATTGAGGAGAGAGAGAGAGAGAGAGAGAGAGAGAGAGAGAGAGAGAGAGAGAGAGAGAGAGAGAGAGAGAGAGAGAGAGAGAGAGAGAGAGAGAGAGAAGAGAGAGAGAGTGAGAGAGAGAGAGAGAAAGATAAAGCAGTAAAACACGAAACCAAACAATATTTCTACAGAGATATTTTCACCCTCCCTCCCCCCAAAAAAAACCGGTAAACAAATTCATAAACGAAGGTTAAAAGACGAAATTTTAATAAAGTTCGCACGTACATAACATATGCCACTGATTTACCCAGTCCCATCTTGGGTGAGAGGACTGGTCACGTAAGTGTCACGTGTCATCTGCGCGTATGTGTGTCTGTGTGTGTGTGTGTGTGTGTGTGTGAGTGTGTGGGTGCGTGCGTGTGTGTGTGTGTGGTGTGTGTGTGTGCGTGTGTGTGTGTGTTAGTGTGAGTGTGGAGTGTGTATGTGTGTGCATGTGTGTGCGTATATGTGTCTGTGTGTGTGTGCTGCGTGTATGTTGTGTGTGTACGTGTGTATGCTGTGTATGTGTTACACTATTTGTGTGTACGTGCGCGCGCAAGTATATGTCTGCTTCTATATGTGTTCACGAAAAAAACTACCACATACACAAATTTCTCTGCTGTATGTCTGTCTCCGCTCGTGCAAATCATGACAAAAGGTGACACTGAGTGGCTTTTAAAAAACTTCGAGAGTCCAAGTTTATTGCACACACGTCAACAGCTTATAATAAAGACCCTGCAGAGATAGATATACTGTGTATGTCCCTAATAACACTGTGATAATTATGATGACAGTAATAATAATGGTGATGATAACGGTAATATTAATAGCACCGCAGATGATATAATAACACCCACAACAAGAACAGTAATAGCAAATATGGCGATAATGATATTAACACAAACCTTGGAAATTTATAAAATAAACAGTGGCAATATAGATAGCGATTACCATAATAATAAACGAAATTATAACCAATAGCAATAACAACAACAATAACAACAACAAAAACAACAATAACAAAACAACATTATAAGATTTCAACAAGTGTGGGAGGGAGGGAGGGAGAGAAAGGAAGAGAGAGAGAGAGTGGGAGGAATAGGGAAGGGGGAGGGAAGAGAGGAGGGCTGTAAGGGGAGGGGGAGGGAGAAGGAAAGTGGAGAGGAAGGGGAGAGGGAGGAGGTAGCAAAACAACATTATAAGATTTCAGAAGCGGAAGCAAGCAAAAGAGGGCGAGTATGATGACGTAATCGAGACCCACGTGCTGTGTGTATAGGAGGTTGAGAGTGTCGAGTGTGTGTGTGTGCGTGTGCGTGTGTGTGTGTGTGTGTGTATGTGTGTGTGTGCGTGTCTGTGTGTTTGTGTTGTGTGTGTGATTGTGCCTTTATATTTATGTGTGCTGCCTTTATATTTCTGTGTGTGATTGTGTGTGTTTCTGTGCTTTTATATTTGTGTGTGTGTGTGTGTGCAAGTGTGTCTTTCTGTGCTTTTATATGTGTGTGTCGAATGTGTGTGTGTGGGTGTGTGTATGTGTGTGTGTGTGTGTTTCTGTGCTTTTATATTTGTGTGTGTGTGTGTGTGCAAGTGTGTCTTTCTGTGCTTTTATATTGTGTGTTGTGTGTGTGTGTATGTGTGTGTGTGTGTGTTCCCTTTATATTTGTGTGTAAGTGTGAATGTGTATAAATGTGTGTTTGTTTGTCTTTGTATTTGTGTGTTTATGTGTGTCTGAAGGTTATAAACGGGTGCTTGTGTCTTTGTATATGTGTCTGAATGTGTATTTGCGTGTTTGTGTAACTTTGTATTTGTGTGTGGATGTGTACATGCGTGCATGTATTTGCGTATGTGTGTGAAATATGTACACACTTGCATTTGTGTGCATCTTTGTTCTCCTGTGAATATGTGAATATTTTTGCACTTGTGTAAGTGTATTTACATGAGTGTGTGCCTGGATAAACCAAGCTATATGTCTGTACACACGGCATAAGACATTGTTTGGCCATCCGTATCTACTGTATAATGTACTTGTGCAATGTTGAAGAAATAAATATAAATATTATTTTCGACCGAAAAATAAGAAAATGAGAACAAAAAATAAAGATAAAAAATCTATCGAAAATATATCGAAATATATATAAAAATATATCGAAAAAGGGACGATTTATTCGTTCCGAGATCCGAAAATCTGTAAAAAAGACTAATTATTATGATAAACTGCTAAGATATAACATCCATAAAAATCAATACTCAGGTAAACAAATAAATATATCGATTAAATAGGTTATCAATCTGGATTTAACACCTCTTTTTTTTTCCTTTTTAACCGATGTGTCTACGCCCCCCCCCATCCCCCCTTCAGCCAACCCCCCCCCGAAAGTAAACCCCACCCAAGCCACCCCCCGAGCCAACCCCCCTCCTCTCCAAGCCAACCCGAAGCTAACCCCCCCCAAGTCACACACCTCAAGCCAAGCCCCCCAAGCCAACCCCCCCCCTCTCCAAGTCCAAGCCAACCCCGAAGCTAACCCCCCCCCAAGTCACACACCCCAAGCCAACCCCCCTAAGGCAACCCCCCCCCCTCCTCTCCAAGCCAATCCTTACCCCCGAAGCTAACCCCCTCCCAACCTCCACCCCCCAAGCCAATTCCCCCCAGCCAACCCCCCCAAAAGCCAACCCCCCCCCCGCCCCAAAGCCAACCCCAACCCCCGTCTACGTTCTTAAGCCGAACATCGTACCCATGACGTCACGGGAAGACAAGGGCAGTTCCTCACGTCTTGAGACAATTATAAGACGTCGGGAGAAAAGAGGAGTGGGGAAGGTTGGGGAGAGGGGGAAGGGGGTGGTTGGTGAGGGGAAGGGGAGGTGGGGGAGAGGGGTGGCTGGTGGGGGAGAGGGGTGGCTGTGGGGGATGGGAGGTGGGGGAGGGGCATGGGCAGGTATGGGAGAGGGTAGTTGGTGGGGGGAAGGGGAGGTGAGGGAGAGGGGCGGTTAGTGGGGGATGGGGAGATGGGGGAGAGGGGTGGTTGGTGGGGGTTGGGGAGAGGGGGGAGGGGGATGGGGAGGTGGGGGTGGGGGATGGGCAGGTAGGGGAGAGAGGTAGTTGGAGGGGAATGGGGAGGTGAGGGAGAGGGGTGGTTGGTGGAGGAAAGGGGGTGGGGGAGAGGGGTAGTTGGATGGGGGTTTGGGAGGTGAGGGAGAGGGTGGTTGGCGGGGAAGGTTAGGCGGGGGAGAGGGGTGATCGGTTGGAGAAGGGGAGGTAGGGGAGAGGGGTGGTTGGCGGGGAAGGCGGGGGAGAGGGGTGGTTGAGAAGGGGAGGTAGGGAGAGGGGTGGTTGGTGGGGGAAGGGGAGGTGGGGGAGAAGGGTGGTTGATTGGAGAAGGGGAGGTGGGGAGAAGAGTGGTTGGTGGGGAAGGGGAGGGGAGGAAGGTGGGGAGGTTGGTGGGGAGAGTAGGGGGTGAAGGGAGAGGGGTGGTCGGTGGGGTTGGGGATGAGGCAAGGTTGGTTGGGGGAAAGGGGTGAGCGAAGAGGGAGGTAGATGGGGAGGATAGTAGGGGTAGGGGACAATAGAGAGATAGTTGGGGAAGCGGAAGATAAAGGGAGGGGATTAGAGAAGGGGGGAAGGGTAGAGGAGGACGGGGGAAGGAAAAGAGTAGGGGAGGAGGACGGGGGGAGGCGAAGAAAGGAGGAGTGGAGGACGGGGGGGAGGGGGGGAAAGGAAGTGAGGGGGAAGGGGGAGAGGGAGGAGAGAGAAAAGAGAAAGGGGGGGGGGAGAAGCGCACATCTCGAGGTCGAAGGCATAAAACCTGCGATGAGCGTGTTTTGCGTCGTGTACCGGCCAGAAAGAGGGGAAGGGGGCATGAGGACGAGGAAGAAGAGGAAGAAGAATAAAGAAGACGAGGAAATTAGGAGATTCTAAGATTATCATACTGTTTTATCTGACGGTTTATTTATCTAATTTGTCTGTCTATCTGTCTATCTATTTGTCTGTTTATTTTCTTCCATTTTCACCTTTCTTGCTCCCAATTTTCTCCCGCTCTTACCCTCTTTCTTTCTCTCTTTTTCCACCTCTTTTCACTTCTCTCCCTCTCTCTCTCACTATTTTTTTCTGCCTCTCTTTCACTCTGTCATAATGAAGACATCAGTAGCTCCGCCCCCTTCTCCTTCACGATCATGATTTAGGGGGAAAATGCATGACGTTTTAGTGAAGAGTGCCTGACTGTTCCCTTCTTTATTCCCTCTTCTTCTTATTCCTCCCCTTCCCTTCCTTTCTTGGTTTCCACTTCTTCCCTACTCCTCCCTTTCCCCTTTCTCTTGGCTTCCTTCTCTCCCCTCTCCCTCCCTTTTCTCTCCCTTCTCGTACCTCAAACTCCTTCTTTCCTTCATTTTCCCTCACTTTTCTATCCCTCTCGCTCCCTCTTTTCTTTCTTCTCCTCCTCCCTTTCTCCTTCCTTTTCGCACTCCCTCTTCTTCTTCCCTCTCTCCCTTTTTCTCCTTCTCCTACTTTCCCTTCCCATTTTTCCTCCCTTCCCCTTTCCCCTCCCTGCCTTTCTCCTTCCTTCTCCCTCCCTCCCTTCCTCTTCTCTCCCTCCTGCCCTTCCCCTCCCCCTCTCATTCCTTCTCTACTACTCCCTCAGTCTCCCTCACCCTCCTCCTTTCCCCTTCCCCTTTCCTTCCTACCCTCCCCTTCTTCTTTTTTCCTTTTTTAGTGGAGTGATTTTGTGTAAATACGGGAGAGGGGGAGGAGAGAAATGAAGACGTCCAAGAAGAGAGAAGGAGACAACTAGGAGTAAAGATAGAGAAAATAAGTATTTTAGAAGAAGAAGAAGAAGAAGAAGAAGAAGAAGAAGAAGAAGAAGAAGAAGGAGAAGAGAAAAGAGAGAGAGAGAGAGAGAGAGAGAGAGAGAGAGAGAGGAGAGAGAGAGAGAGAGAGGAGAGAGAGAGAGAGAGAGAGAGAGAGAGAGAGAGAGAGAGAAGAAAGAGAGATAAAAAGAAAGAGAGGGAGAAAGAGAAATCAAAAAGAAAGACAGAGAGAAAGAAAGATCGAAAAGAGAGAAGCGAAGAGAGAGAGAGAGAAAAAAGAAAGAGAGAGAGAGAGAGAGAGATCGAAGAGAAAGATAGATAGAAAGAAAAGAAAAGAAAGAAAGAAAAAGAGATACAATAGACATACGTATTTCCACCCCCCATTTCGTCAACATCTCCCAGTCTAACAAGCTACACAAGAGGAATTCCGCAAATGACGCCTCGAAGTCGAACCTTCTCTTATGATTCGAGAAGATAGATGGATTATTTCGGGAACGTAACACTGTGATACGACCAAGAGACATTCCTCCTCCTCATCTTTCAACTTCTCTCTTTCTCTCTCTCTCTCTCCTCTCGCTCATCAACCTGTCCTTCGTAGCGCTTTCGTTACTGGTGTTGAATACGAAGCGGTTGTGAGTTGGGGGATTGAAGGAAAGAATTTTTTTTTGGGGGGGGTTTTGGTTTCTAATGGTTATTCTCTCTCGGTCTCTCTCTCGCTTTCTTTCTTTTTCTTTCTTGCTTTCTATATATGTCTATCTGTCTCTGTCTTTCTCCCTTCCTTTAATCTCTTTCCTCTCCCTCCCTCAACTCCCTTTCTCCATCTCCTTTCATCTCCTTATTCTCCCTCTTTCAGGGGCCTTCTTCTCCCTCCCTTGATCATCTTCCATACTGAACCCTTTCCTCTTTCTCCCTCAACTTTCTTAATCTCTTAATTTCTTAATCTTAATCTCCTTCCTCTCCCTCTTCCATCTCCCTTAATCTCCCTCTTCCATCTCCCTTCCTCTCCCTCCCTTGATCACCTCCCTTACTGAACCCTTTCCTCTCCCTCCCTTAACTTCGTTTCCCACCTGCCTCCCTCCACCTCCTGCATCCTACCCCCTCCCCCCCCTCCTTCGGACTCTAAATGCAACACTTCAAAGGCATTTTATTTCTTCCTTTGAGCAACGGCAAAAATACTTCTCTTGAGTGTTAACTGCTCAGTGTATTTACTTTATTGTTGTACTAATGCCTTTCTTTCTTATTACTGTTATGCCCATTATTATCATTTGTAGTATATCTTTATTTTCTTTTGTCTCAGTATCATTATCTTTTTATTTTATCTTTTTTATTTCTATTTATTTTTTTTTTTATTTTTATTTTTTTGCTATCAAGAGCATTAACAGGGATTCGTTCGGAAGGGAGGGAGAGAGGGAGGGAAAGGAAGGGAGGGAAGAAGAGAAAGGGAGGGAGGGTAGTAGAGGGAAAGAGAAAGAGAAAGAGAGAGAGGGAAAGAGGAAGAATTAGTCAAGTGAACTAAGGGAGAGACAAGGAAAGGAATAGAAAGAGGGAAGGGGAAAATAAGGAATTAACTGTCAATACCTAAGGGAGAGATTGAAGGAAGGATGTCTTACTTTTTTACCTTAGAAAGATCTTACTTTAGGTAGGGGGGGAGGGTGTTTGGTAAAGGTAGAGGATAGGGGTGGGGTGGGGGGGGGGAGGGGAGGCTTCTTGTACTCAAAATACCACGAGGAATTTCCTTATTAGCAAAGAACCTACATTTTTGCACTTATCAAGTATGCATTTTCTTTCGTGACAAAATACCATATAATTTCATCTTCTCTTTGTATGTTACTATATTTATCAAATATGCAAATTCTCCTTCTTTCCCTTGGCCCTTATGGAGGAAATACTGATTTTTTTTTCTCTCTCTTTCCCATTGCTTGGATAAGATATGTATTATTGAGGAAATGCTATATATTTTTCCAAATGACATGCCAAATATTTCCCCTTTTTTTCTCCCCTTGTTCCTCCTTTTTCGTACTTTTTTCTTTTTCCTCCTCCTTTCCTTCTTCCTGTTCTTATTCCTCTTTTCTTCATTTTATTCCTCTTCTTCTATATCCTACTTTTATTCTTTTCTCTGTCTCCTCTTCTTTCCTCCTCCTCCTTCCTCCTCATGCTGCTGCTGCTCCTCCTCTTCCTCCTCTTCATCCTCCTCCTTCTCTTCCTCCCTCCTCCCTTCCTTCCCCTCCTCCTCACCCTACTTCTTCTTCTCCTCCCCCTCCTCCTTTTTCTGCTTCTCATCTTCTCCTTCTTTTTCTGTTTCTTCATCTTCATTTTCTTCCATCGTTTGTCTCCCCTTTCTTCACCCTTCTTAATCCCTATCCTCTTCTTTACTCTTCTTCTCCTTCTTTTTCTTTTTTCTTCTTCATCTTCTTTCATTTCCTTTTCTCCCCCTTCTCAACCTATATCTAAATCTTAAGAATGTGAAAAGAAGAGGAAATGGAGAAGAAGAAGAAAAAAACACAGAAGTATAATATAAGAAAGGGATGAAAGACAAGAAAGCGATAGAATAAGAGCAGAAGAAGGGAAGGGAGAAAAGAAAAGAGAGAAGACAAGAAGATAGAAGGAAGAAGAGAGAAGAGAGACGAAGACAGAAGAGAGAAGAGACAAAGAGAAGAGAGAAGAGAGGAAGACAAAAGAAGAAGAGAGAAGGAAGAAAAAAAAAAAGAAAACGAAGAAGAAAAGAAAGAGAAGAAACGAGAGAAGAGAAAAGAGACATGGAAGAAGAGAGAAGAAGAAAAGAGAGAAGAGAGAAGAAGAGAGAAGAAAAAGAGAAGAAAAGAGAAGAAAAAAGAAAAGAGAAAAAAACACGAAGAGACGAAGAGACAAGAGACAGACAACAGAGAGAAAAAAGAAGGAAAGGAAACTCTTGAACACAGCTTCCTTCCCCACGTGTCATGGAGGTGTAGTGATTAATAANCACGTGCCCGTGTTATAAGTGTAGGTACAGCGATAGTGAGGAGTCAAACGGGAAAGTTGAAGAATTTTTTTTTAAAAGACGAATTGAGTAGTTAGGGAAAGTGAAAAGAAATTTTTTTAAGATTGAAGTAATAGTGAAAGAATTTTTTAAAGATTGAAGTAGTAGGGAAGGTGAAAAAAAAATTGACTGAAGTATAGTGATGGTGATTGATTTGCAGTACAAGGATACATAAATTTATCAGTACTCTAGCCTTATCACTTTGATTTATTGTTATTACTATCGTTATCATTATTAGTATCAGTATTATCATATCATTATTGTCACTGGTGTTGTTGGCATCATCTGTTATCATTATCTTAATTATTGACATATTTACTGCCAATGTGTTTATGATTATTATTATCATCATTACCATTGCCATTGCTATTTCTGTTGTTATTTTAAAGCCATTAATAGCATTATTGTTATGTTAATCATATATAAGTGCTACAGATTTAATTGTCATCACTGATGGACTTTAACCTTTTTTTCTTGTTTTGTTATAATTCAAGTTACAAATCATGATATATATCGCTATTTTAATCTATTATGCAAGTGCCGATATTACTTTTATCGTTAATGTTATTATTTTTGA
>NW_020871840.1:258175-288175 GCF_003789085.1 Penaeus vannamei
ATTATCTATTATAGCGGTACGTAGTTGTAGATACGTCTGATTATGTACCTATTGGAGGTTGCTTCTACGTTTGCGTCCTGTTACATAATTTAAATGATGATTGGCATTGTACTGGTAGATTAGGTTATGATTTGCATTCACAGTCGGTACGTTCTATTGGTACATTTTTTTAGTATACTATCACCCCCTTGAAATTCTTTTTTCTCCTTAAATACCTTATCTCACTCCTTCCTTTTTCCCTGTTTTAAAATAGTCTACCACTTAGCAGCATTGACGGATGACACTCGTTTTGTCCCAGACTTGTTGACTCAAGAGCGCTGAGCTGCCAATTTCCTCGATTCTACTCTACATGCATTGGCTGCGCGACTGTTTCCGATCCTAAATGTCAGCATTTCATGAATAAAATGTAGCGTCTCTTTTGGCGGATCAAATCACTGTGACTTTCTGCCTAGGATTTCACTTAGAAAGGTGAGAACTTACGATCATTTGCGTTCTCTGTTGCTTGACTTATAGTGTAAATAGGTGTTGTAGCGTGAATGCATGTGTGGTGTGGTTATATTAATATATCATACGGTATATATATATATGATATATATATATATATTATATATATATATATATTGTATGTATGTATGTATATATATATTTATTTTATATATTTTTATATTATATATACAATATATTATATTATATTATATATATATATATAATTATTATACTATGCATAGTAGAGTATATATATTGAGTGTGTGGTGTTTTTGTATGTATGTATCTCGTCAGAACGTCTTAACTCTCCTCGCAATATATAAGAGAGAGAGAGATAATAGATATAGTATATGATGATGATCACTGATTACATACAACCATTTTAATACATGTATACCAAACAACATAGAAATCCACATAGTGATACATAATTTTTTTTAATGCTATTACCGAAGTTAATTCTGTCATCTGTGTGTGTGTGTACTGCGGTGTGTCTCTAAGTGAAGTATTCCTCTGTACGAGCGCGCTGAGGCGGCGCAGTGCTTACGTGTGTTAATTTCTCTTTGTTGTTTTGTTTGCTTGCTTGTTCGATACTTTCGGGATTCATGGAAAATGGTGGCTGCTCCTTGTTTCAATCTCGCGCCTTTGTTTTCCCACTAACTATAAGGGCTATAGAGTAACAAGGAATCAGCCTCGGAGAAAATTTAGAGAGAGAATCAATCTGATACTTCACGCCCGCCCCACACAGCACTATAGCGCACAATGCTCGAACTTGACCCACCAGCATCTCCCACACTACAATGAGACAACACAACCCCACCAGTTGATAACACAAGTCACATCATAATTAAGAAATGTATATGAACAGGGCAAAACATAGATGATACAGGTAATGAAGAAGATTCGCATGATACCAAATGCGAGCCAGAGAGAGATTGGGTCGCACGAAGACATGGGAAACCATTGTCGAGGACGGGTGAACGACTTGAATATGTCACTTGGATACGCCGTAGTGAATCCTGGGCCATTACAAAAAGAGATCAGCTGTTCGGGTATACGGGATGAAGGTAATTAGGGTAATCGGAAGAGAGCGATAGTAATAGATGTTTAGACAGGGCGGGTCCGCATTGCTCGGTCACTATTACATCAATACTACAAGTTTCGATGGAGAGTTTAAAAATAGAGGATACCATATTATACTCGACGAACTCAGGTGGTCGTTGGCTGTCGATTCGTCGCCGGATTAGTGGCCGATTATTTGTCTTTTTTCGGGGAAAAGCTCGATTGAGGAAGAATGTTTTGTGTGGGGAATGTATTTGGGTGTCTGTGGTGCAGGTTGTTGCTGTGTTTAGTTTTGTATGTGTCTCTCTTAGAGAGATTTTAACTTGCTTACTAATCATTGCAGCGTAGCATCTTCTACTTCGGATTTCTGACCTTAACGTCAGTCCCACGGCCCCGACCGATTCTCTTGCCAACCCTCCTATCCGGATCGAGAGATGGGGAGTCGACTGATTCGTACTGTGAGGAGCGCCGTATTTCATCACACGCATGTATCCTTTTGATTCTATCATACAGCCTTAGATGTATGCATTATTGTATATATCATATGACATATTCTTTCATGATATGGTCGTTCTCTATATACTATATTACACTATTAATATTAATCATATATTATATAATAGATTTGATTATATATAATATATAATATTATTTAATTTATAATATTTTATATTTAAGTTAATGTAAATTATTATAGCCATACATGTTATATTATAATATATATAGATCTATATTATATATATATTATAATATATATATATATATTGTAATATTGTATTGTGATCAGTTTGGATGGATATTAAAGATTAAGATATTAGTGTTATAGTTATCTTAGACGTATACTAATATTAGATATTGATTAGAGTAGTATATATAAATATCATTATGTTATATATTGTATATATGATGAATTCAATACGGTAGATGCGGTAGAGAAAGTGCGCGAAAGTATAGTGTGGTGGTGTCTCGTTGTGTAGTGGCAGACGACGCTACACTATTCTACATTTACATAAGACGATTCCGCCAACCCTACAACACACTACAAAAATCCCATATCGTACGCTGAGTGTCTATATATACATTTATCTAGTACTATCATAGGTATACACACTCCACAGTTATTCTTTAGGTGTATATATTAGTATTGTGATATACTAGTGCAGTGTATGGTATATAATATTGGTGCCCTATATATTGCATATATAGTTTGGCTAGCTTGTTAAAGTAGCTGATTTGTGTGGCCGGATACGTCATTGTATTTATCTGTGTGACATGACTGTGAGGGTGACGACGTGTGACGTCAACGTCTGTTGCTATACACTCTACGTTGACTACTGTGTATGATAGTATTTGATATGGGTAGTTTGTAAATTTCTATACCTATACGTTTATTACATGTTTGCTTATTCTACCTTAGTACTTATTTATTGTATATGTTTATATATTTTAGTTGTATATATAGTGTTTCTTATATATGGTATTCTTTCAGCGGTTTGATAAAAGCTCTAAAATTTTGAATAATTTTCGTGGCAATTTTGGAGTGGAGACGCATATCATTTATCAGATTTCGTGAACGTAGCTAGAGTTATGGACCTTTCATCTGACATTATACTTCTGTTGAAGGTTTGAAGGCTACACCCAAGTCGAATTGGCAGAAAGATAGAATATCTTAGCATGAAGCGCCCACATGAGAGACTACGGAACCTAACATATATACATCAATAAATATAGGTAGAGGACCCACGTTGTATCTGGAAACAAAATGGCAGCGAAACTTTACGAAACTTAAAATAAGACAATAGTGAGAAGAGATCTACCTTCATGGCGCTTCATCAATTCGTGCACGACACAAGAAATTTATGGAAACAGGAACAGTTTTCGATAAATTGAGGAGTGGACGACCAGGAACATCTGAGGAAAACAACAGGAACATCTGAGGAAAACAAGCCTTTAATAATCACCTACAAAGTCTGTCTGTCCTGCTACCATGTTCAACTGTACACAAGATCCTACACACAAGAATGCCATGAGTTATCGGACAACTTTAAAATCTTAAGAGAAAATGGCGGTTCCTTCGAGACAGTCCCACCGGACGCAGCTTACCGTGTCTGGACACGGTGAATTGCTGACAAAATTATTTCGCGTTCTTGGAGGGGTATTTTTCCTCTATTCTGTCGGTACATTTACTTAAGTCGTTATCTGCACGTGTCCCGTAAGGGTGTCGTGGGGAATGAAAGAAAATTTCCTGGCCATGGTCCGTGTGTTCGTGAGTGAAAAATTTCCTGCATGTCCGTGGTTCGTGAGTGAAAAAATTTCCCTGCATGTCCGTGGGTTCGTGAGTGAAAAATTTCCTGCAATACAGGGTCGTGAGTGAAAATTTTCCTGCATGTCACGTGGCTTTGTGGCTGAAAAAAATCCTGCATGTCCCGTGGGTCGTGAGTGAAAATTTCCTGCAATGTGTTCCGTGGGGTTCGTGAGTGAAAAATTTCCCTGCATGTCCCGTGGGTTCCGCCGTGAGTGAAAATTTCCTGCATGTTCTCCTGCATTCCGTGTGTTCGTGAGTGTGAACAAGAATTTCCTGCAGTGAAAATCCTGCATGTCCGTGTTCGTGAGTGAAAAATTTTCCTGCATGTCCGGGGTTTCGTGAGTGAAGAATTTTCCTGCATGTCCGTGGGTTGTGAGTGAAAATTTCCTGCATGTCGTGGGTTCGTGAGTGAAGAATTTCCTGCATGTCCGTGGGTTTCGTGAGTGAAAATGCATGTCCGTGGGTTCGTGAGTGAAAATTTTCCTGCATGTCCGTGGGTTCGTGAGTGAAAATTTTCCTGCATGTCCGTGGGTTCGTGAGTGAAAATTTCCTGCATGTCCGTGGGTTCGTGAGTGAAAATTTCCTGCATGTCCGTGGGTTCGTGAGTGAAGAATTTCTGCATGTCCGTGGGTTCGTGAGTGAAAATTTTCCTGCATGTCCGTGGGTTCGTGAGTGAAAATTTCCTGCATGTCCGTTCGTGAGTGAAAAATTTCCTGCATGTCCGTGGGTTGTGAGTGAAATTTCCTGCATGTCCGTGGTTCGTGAGTGAAAATTTCCTGCATGAGTGAAGAATTTCTGCATGTCCGTGGGTTCGTGATGAAGAATTTCCTGCATGTCCGTGGGTTGTGAGTGAAGAATTTCCTGTGAGTGAAAAATTTCCTGCATGTCCGTGGGTTCGTGAGTGAAGAATTTCCTGCATGTCCGTGGGTTTCGTGAGTGAAAATTTCCTGCATGTCCGTGGTTCGTGAGTGAAAAATTTCCTGCATGTCCGTGAGTGAAAATTTCCTGCATGTCCGTGGGTTCGTGAGTGAAAAATTTCCTGCATGTCCGTGGGTTCGTGAGTGAAAAATTCCTGCATGTCCGTGGGTTCGTGAGTGAAAAATTTCCTGCATGTCCGTGGGTTCGTGAGTGAAAAATTTCCTGCATGTCCGTGGGTTCGTGAGTGAAAAATTTCCTGCATGTCCGTGGTTCGTGAGTGAAAAATTTCCTGCATGTCCGTGGGTTCGTGAAAAATTTTCCTGCATGTCCGTGGGTTCGTGAGTGAAAATTTCCTGCATGTCCGTGGGTTCGTGAGTGAAAATTTCCTGCATGTCCGTGGGTTCGTGAGTGAAAAATTTCCTGCATGTCCGTGGGTTCGTGAGTGAAAATTTCCTGCATGTCCGTGGGTTCGTGAGTGAAAATTTCCTGCATGTCCGTGGGTTCGTGAGTGAAAAAATTTCCTGCATGTCCGTGGGTTCGTGAGTGAAAAATTTCCTGCATGTCCGTGGGTGAGTGAAAATTTCCTGCATGTCCGTGGGTTCGTGAGTGAAAAATTTCCTGCATGTCCGTGGGTTCGTGAGTGAAAAATTTCCTGCATGTCCGTGGGTTCGTGAGTGAAAAATTTCCTGCATGTCCGTGGGAGTGAGCATGTCGTGGGTTCGTGAGTGAAAATTTTCCTGCAGTCCGTGTTCGTGAGTGAAAAATTTCCTGCATGTCCGTGGGTTCGTGAGTGAAAAATTCCTGCATGTCCGTGGGTTCGTGAGTGAAAAATTTCCTGCATGTCCGTGGGTTCGTGAGTGAAGAATTTCCTGCATGTCCGTGGGTTCGTGAGTGAAAATTTCCTGCATGTCCGTGGGTTCGTGAGTGAAA
Source organism: Penaeus vannamei (assembly GCF_003789085.1). NCBI lineage: Eukaryota > Metazoa > Arthropoda > Malacostraca > Decapoda > Penaeidae > Penaeus > Penaeus vannamei. Next base: position 263,877 of record NW_020871840.1, read on the forward strand.
ATTTTCCTGCATGTCTGTGGGTTCGTGAGTGAAAATTTCCTGCATGTCCGTGGGTTCGTGAGTGAAAATTTCCTGCATGTCCGTGGGTTCGTGAGGAAAATTCCTGCATGTCCGTGGGTTCGTGAGTGAAAAATTTCCTGCATGTCCGTGGGTTCGTGAGTGAAAATTTCCTGCATGTCCGTGGGTTCGTGAGTGAAAATTTCCTGCATGTCCGTCCGTGAGTGAAAATTTCCTGCATGTCCGTGGGTTCGTGAGTGAAGAATTTCCTGCATGTCCGTGGGTTCGTGAGTGAAAAATTTCCTGCATGTCCGGGTTCGTGAGTGAAAAATTTTCCTGCATGTCGTGAGAAAAATTTCCTGCATGTCCGTGGGTTCGTGAGAAAATTTTCCTGCATCCGTGGTTCGTGAGTGAAAAATTTCCTGCATGTCCGTGGTTCGTGAGTGAAAAATGTCCATGTTTCCTGTGGGGTTCGTGAGTGAAAAATTTCTGCATGTCCGTGGGTTCGTGAGTGAAAATTTTCCTGCATGTCCGTGTTCGTGAGAATGTTTCCGTGTCCCTGCATGTCCGTGGGTTCGTGAGTGAAAAATTTCCTGCATGTCCGTGGGTTCGTGAGTGAAAATTTTCCTGCATGTCCGTGGGTTCGTGAGTGAAAAATTTTCCTGCATGTCCGTGGTTCGTGAGTGAAAATTTTCCTGCATGTCCGTGGTTTCGTGAGTGAAAAATTTCCTGCATGTCCGTGGGTTCGTGAGTGAAAAATTTCCTGCATGTCCGTGGGTTCGTGAGTGAAAAATTTCCTGCATGTCCGTGGGTTCGTGAGTGAAAAAATTTCCTGCATGTCCGTGGGTTCGTGAGTGAAAATTTTCCTGCATGTCCGTCGTGAGAAAATTTCCTGCATGTCCGTGGGTTCGTGAGTGAAAAAGCATTTCGTGAGTGAAAAATTTCCTGCATGTCCGTGGGTTCGTGAGTGAAAAATTTCCTGCATGTCCGTGGTTCCGTGAGTGAAAATTTCCTGCATGTCCGTGGGTTCGTGAGTGAAAATTTTCCTGCATGTCCGTGGGTTCGTGAGTGAAAATTTTCCTGCATGTCCGTGGGTTCGTGACCTGCATGTCCGTGGGTGCCTGCATAGTGAAAAATTTCCTGCATGTCCGTGGGTTCGTGAGTGTGAAGTGAAAATTTTCCTGCATGTCCGTGGGTTCGTGAGTGAAAAATTTCCTGCATGTCCGTGGGTTCGTGAGTGAAAAATTTCCAAATCGGTGGACCGGGAGGGATGCCCCGATTTTAAGACCACCTCGTTTAAAAGATCTCACTCCTTTGGACTTATTTCTGTAGGGTTTTGTTAAGGTTTATTAAGTTATTTATTAAGGGTTTTATTAAGTTATCGTGTATCAAACAAAGATACAGGATATCACTGGTCGAAGGAAGTAGATCACTGACACCATTGCGACCACTGATAAGGAAATGATACAGCGGACATGACGAGAAATCGAGTGCCATCTGGTTTCGCTTCTTGCAACTAAAAAATCAGTATCTTCTCATTATTTTGAAATAATTTCCATATATGTATGTTCATTTACTTTCTAATATTTTTTTCAATTGTAAAAAAACACTTTATGGGCATCCATTGAACTATTGGTGCCCGTGTAAAAAAATGAGGCAGAAGTAAAAAAGCAGTCTCTACTCATTATTTTGAAATAATTTCCATATATGTGTTCATTTACTTTGTAATATTTTTTAAAATTGTAAAAACACTTTATGGGCATCCTGTACAGTTATATATATACAATATATACATACATATATGTGTGTGTGTGTGTTATATACATTTATATATAGTTGTATATACACACACATATATATGTACACAACTGCGGTTAATCTTAAAGATTTGTGTATGTGTTTACACACACACACACACACACACACACACACACACACACACACACACACACACACACACATATATATATATATATATATATATATATATATATATATATATATATATATACACACAAATAAATGAAATATCAGAATAAACTTCAGAAGAGAACGGCGATGTCCATTCCTATAAAGAAGCAGATTCGCCTCCAATCCCGCAGATCCTTTTCAGAGTCGAGCGAAAGGCTGATGGAATTACACACTCCAGTTACAAGTCCTGGGCGAGTCCTCGGGGATTTGCACGCGTTAGAATACAAGGCTGGTAATTAAAAAAAAAGAAAAAGAAGAAAAGAAGAAGAAGAAGAAGAAGAGGAAGAAGAAGAAGAAGCAGAAAAGAAAAAGAAGAAGAAAAAGAAAAAGAAAAAGAAAAAGAAGAAGAAGAAGAAAAAAAAGAAAAAGAAGAAGAAGAAGAAGAAAGAAAAAAAAAAGTCTTGTGTGATTCATTAGAGTAAAATATCTCGTCGTTTTATATTTGTAAGAATATAATTATGTTTATCGTCATTTCTGATTTTACATTATTATCATTGTTTGTTTTTGTATTTTTTATTATTCCTGTGTATTACCTCAAACTTAAGCTCAAATAGGGTTTGATATATTATTACCATTACTATTATGATTATAATTTCTTTTATAATTATCATCATTATCAATTTTATAGTTATTATCATCATTACTATTATGATTATCATTTCTTTTTATAATTATTATCATTATCAATTTTATAATTATATTATTATCAATTGTTCATAATTATCATCATTATCAATTTTATAGTTATTATCATTATCAATTCTATTAATATGATCAGTTATTATGATCATCATTATTGTTATTATTATCATTATCATCAACACACCCAGAATTATCATCATTAGCATCATCACTAATATTATCCTCATCACTATCCTCACAGCAAAATATCCACAAAGAAGGAGCCGTTTCCACGAATCCACTTTGCAAAATACAGAGCCCAGTTTCCATCATTTTTTATCAGCTGTGTCTTATCATTATATCTCGTTTGCTTTCGGAATAAATAATGAAAGCAGGAAGTATGAAAATAAAAAAAAATAAGAATATCAAATCTTGAGAAAATTAGAGAGTTCCCAAGAGTTATTTACAGAGTGCACAAAAGTGGATTTTAAAAGAGAATTTTGTGGAATGCACTTTATAGTCACAAAGACAAGTATGAGAACACGAAAACTTGCTGTTGTTGTTGTTGTTTTGTGTGAGAGAGAGAGAGAGAGAGAGAGAGAGAGAGAGAGAGAGAGAGAGAGAGAGAGAGAGAGAGAGAGAGAGAGAGAGAGAGAGAGAGAGAGAGAGAGAGGGGGTGTAGTGTGTGTGTGTGTGAGAGAGAGAGAGAGAGAGAGAGAGAGAGAGAGAGAGAGAGAGAGGAGAGAGAGAGAGAGAGAGAGAGAGAGAGAGAGAGTGCATGTGTGTGTGTGTGTGTTTTTTTTAATGTGTGTTTGTGAGAGAGAGAGAGATTAAGAAAAGTGTGTATGTGTGTGATAATATGTAACAGCTGATGAATGATGGTGGTAACAATGGATGTAGCATTAATAGTGACACTATATTCTTTAAATGTTAATGAGCATACGTATGATAACGTAATAGCAACCACCGCCAATGATGAATATAACGAAAAATGATAATAATAGTGATGATAATAACAATATGAATGGTAAAAATTATAGTAAAAATTACAATGATAATAATAATCACAATAATGAAGGTGATAATGATAATGTTAATAATAATAATGATAATAATAATGGTAATGACGATGATGATAATATTAGTTATAAGGATAATGATAACGATAGTAATGATATCAGTAGTAATAACAACAATATTGTTATCATTATCATTAACAATAATCATATCAACCTTGAATATTACCAACAGAGTAAGAGGATTTTAAATTTTGGAAACTAGATAAAATAAAAAAAAATTGAAATAATTTAAATTTTGGAAACTAGATAAAATAAAAATAAAAATCTGAAATAATTTACCCAGAAATCACCTAATTAGAGAACTTCATTCTGTCAGCGAGCTTCTTAGGTCGATGAAGTTCAGAAGTAGAAGACTTTCAATGCCATTTTCCCCTTACTGGAGTTTATGTAATAGAAAGGAAAAGGGTGTGTCCTTAGGAGGAAAATTCTGTGTACTTTTGAAGGGAAATTCTGTGTACTTAGAAGGGAAATTTGTGTATTAGAAGGTACAGTCTCTGTACTTTGAAGAAAAGGTCTGTGTACTTAGAAGGAAAAGTCTGTGTACTTAGAAGGAAAAGTCTGTGTACTTAGAAGGTGTACTTAGAAGGAAAAGTCTGTGTACTAGAAACTAGGAGGTGTCTGTGTACTTAGAAAGAGGAGTTTGTTGTACTTAGATTGTGTAGAAGGTACAGTCTCTGTACTTTGAAGAAAAGGTCTGTGTACTTAGAAGGAAAAGTCTGTGTACTTAGGAGGAGCCTGTTTACTTAGAAGGAGTTTGTGTACCTAGAAGGAAAAGTCTGTGTACTTAGAAGGAAAAGTCTCTGTACTTTGAAGAAAAAGTCTTTGTACTTAGAAGTTAATGTCTGTGTACTTTGAGGGAAAAGTCTCTGTACTTTGAAGAAAAAGTCTTTGTACTTAGAAGTTAATGTCTGTGTACTTTGAGGGAAAAGTCTGTACTTTGAAGGAAAAGTGTGTATTCGAAAGTAGAATTCTAAGCACTTACGAGTAAAAGTATTTGTAAGTAGAAGTCGTATCTATAAATCGAAATCAGGAGTAAAAACAAAATTTGACTCTTTGTTTAGAAGTAGAAACAGAAATCTGTCCGCCTAAGATAAACTCGTTTATATCTAGTAGTTGCAGTAGAAGTCGTTATATCTGGTAGTTGCAGTGGATATCTGTCTATCAGAGTGAAATATCAGTCGATCTGAAAGCTGAAGTAGAAGTCTGAAGCAATGTTTACACAAGAGGAGAAAGGGAGGTCGAATTGCGGTAGACAGAGAGAGACAACCAAGACTTCAAACAAGAATGAGGTCACTCTTCAGCCGAGGTTTAGGCTCAGATTCTGACGTGAGAGAGAGAGGGGGGGGAGGGAGGGAGGGAGAGAGAGAGGGGGGGAGGGGGGGGGGGGGGGGGAGGGGAGGGAGGGAGGGAGGAGGGAGAGAGAAAGAGAGAGAGAGAGAGAGAGAGAGAGAGAGAGGGAGGGGAGGAGGGAGAGAGAGAGAGAGAGAGAGAGAGAGAGAGAGAGAGAGAGAGAGAGAGAGAGAGAGAGAGAGAGAGAGAGAGAGAGAGAGAGAGAGAGAGAGAGAGAGAAAGAAAATGAAAACAAAAAATATTCCATTCAGGGACAGATGAATGTTGTATAGAGCTTGACTATCTGAAGTCCTGAAAAATGTAACATCTTTTCATTACCTTTTTATTTACTAATTGAAATTAATTTAATCCTTTCAGTGTAAGTAACTGATAAAAGGTGGTTTAAACGCTTCTTTATGAATGGGAAATATTTTCAAATGTGGGTTTATACTTAAAAGGAGGGGCGAAGACAGGAAACTAAAAAAAAAATCTTCTAGTGAACGTGGCTGTATTTCTCTCTCTCAAAAATGGAACTTGCAGAAAGAGAAGCAAAGAGGTCGAGACACAAAAGTGTGAAAGAGTGAATCATAGGAAAGGAACTGGACCGAAAGGCAGTGAAAGAAAAGGAGCCGCAGGTAAATTAAAGATAACATGTCGATGGACACCTCCTCGCAGAACGATATCCGCGATACAAGATATCAAAAAGGATCCCACAAATCTATTTCTTGAAGCTGAGGAGATAAGGCCTAAAAAAATTACGTCTTTCTTACTCTTCCTTATTCATTATTGGACTTTTTCGAAGGCTTTAGATATCAAGAGAACCATGCTATTGTCTCCAAGTACCAGAGGGCTGACGACCATTAGTGAAAACGAGGAGGGAGGGAGGGAAGGTCGCCAGCCCGACGGAAATAGAGTCAGGGACTTTCGGAAAACGCGAGACAAGAGGAGTTTCGAAAACTTTAGCGGTGGCAGAAGTGAACCAAAGAGTCGGGATGGACAACTTTTCCAAGGACTAAGCCGTTCGGAGCTGGTGTAGAAAGTGTTCTTAGGGATCGGAAACTTAAGGGGAATAAGAACTGGAGTGATAATGACCATAAGAACAAAGAGGATGAAAACTGGAGTGATAATGACCACTTAGCAATGACGTTGTTAGTGACGAATTATCCACTGGGGATATTTTCTCACTGATGAATATCTCAAACGGAGGTAAAGGAATAACTTGAAGAAATTCCTTACTCTGCACTAGATATTGCAGTCAGACTAAAACCCGCAAAGCATCAGCCATTAGTGACGAGTAGAATTTTTAAAAAACTTCTTTATTAACAGAAAAAACAAACAAATCTTAAAGCTTGCCCATCCTCCATGGCACAATACCGGAACCTCGGGAAAATCTAATACAGCAAATAAGACGTTTCATCAAGCAAATGAATGCGAGCTGCAATCGTTCTCGCAATCAGTATGATCGCCCAAACGCACCTCGTATGAAAATGATATGAGGTTCGTGCCATAAGAGGAGACTCGTTGAATCAGTGAGTGAATGAGTATCCGGTGAGTCAACCCCTTTGGTCACGAGGCTCCGGCGATTCGTAAGTGTCTACGATGGCGTCGTGGAGTTAGAAGAGTGGTACGTGGACGAAAGAGAGAGAGAGAGAGAGAGATGAAAAGATAGATATATATATAGAGAGATGAAGATAGAGAGAGAGAGAGATGAAGAGATGAGAGAGAGAGAGAGAGAGAGAGAGATTAGAGAGAGAGAGAAAGAGAGAGAGATGAAGATAGAGATGGAGAGAGAGAGAGATGAAGATAGAGAGGGAGAGATGATAAAGGGAGAGATAAGAGAGAGAGAAAGAGAATGAAAAGGTAGAGAGAGAGTGGGGAGATGAAGAGAGAAAGAGAGAGAGAAAAAAAAGAGATGGAGATATATAAAGACAGCGCAACAAAAGATCGCCACAGATCATGCTTTTATTAGACCATCTTTCTGACAAACAGAAACCAAATATACATCCTTAGAAATTCAACTTTAAAGCATTAATGTCTTTACTAGAAAACTGAAAACTATTTCCCCTTAAAAAAAAAAAAAGAAAACTGCATATCTCTCACGGGATTCTAGAAGGAAAAGAAACAAGAACATCATTAAATTCCTTAATTTAGAATATTTCACATCTGAGTATTCATCATCATTTCTTGCACAAGAAATATTATCAACATTTTGATACTTGGAAAACGTAGCACAAATAACTTTTTGTATTGATAGGAAAGGTGGATGGCTTTTGTTTTTTGTTGTTGTTGTTGTTTTTTTGTAAAAAGGTAAGATTGAATATAATTCATTTTTTTTTTTCTTTTGCAAGGAGATACTGTATATTCCTGATATAAATCTACATTAAAATGTGTGTCAGTCAGTGTCACTTTAGCGTGTGTGTGTGTGTGTGTGTGTGTGTGTGTGTGTGTGTGTGTGTGTGTTGTGTGTGTGTGTGTGTGTGTGTGTGTGTGTGTGTGTGTGTGTGTGTGTGTGTGTGTGTTTGTGCGTGTGCGTGTGTGTGTGTGTGTGTATGTGTGTGTGTGTGTGTGTGTGTGTGTGCGTGTGTGTGTGTGTGCGAGCGTGTGTGTAATTGCAAGCAAGCGCTTTTGTGTTCATGTTTACATCCCTTTACAGCTGATATGCCGTTAGTTTTGCGTGCAATGCATCCACGCCGCTGCGCTGTGTTTCTGCAATATTCCAAGCTGGTCAGATTATACCTTTTTACTGCTTGGTTCAGGCTGTGTCGATTAATTCTATAAAAATTTTCTTTTTTTCAAGCAGATTGTTTTCCTTTGTCGATGCTCGACTCACACATGCACGTCGCGCGCGCACAACACGCACACACATACATACACATACGTATATAGATGTCTACGTGTGTATATATGTATATGTATATGATTATATTTATATATATATAATATATATATATATATATATATATATATATATATATATATATATATTATCATATATTATCCACAATAGATGTTCCACAAGGGAAATGGATTCTTATGATAAACAGGAGGACCAGGACAGCAGGAAACCACATCTTGCTCATATTCATTTATTTATTAAAAGCTTTCGGACATCAATAACTGTGTCCATCATCAGAATCTGCACATAAGAAAATGCAAAATAAAAATTATCTACATTAATCTGAAATATATCATTACAAACGCAAATAAGAACAAAAATAAAATAATAACAACGCAATAAATGTAAAACTCAAGTTAAACACCAACATAGAACATAAGGGAAATTATGCTTACGTATTTTCTCCAAAGGTGTAGTGTGGAGTATGTGTCTGTGTTGACATGGCGGCAGTTAGTAGAGGTTTGAATGTCTGGATGTCCGTTATGAGTGGGGGAGTGGGGGGGTGGGGGGGTAAGGGATAACGTATGCAAATTATTTCAGTGTATAAAGAGTAACTGAACTTTCATTATTATTTATGTCAGGTTTTATTTTTTTAATCATTAATGGTTCTAAGATTCTTAGATCTATTACATCTTATGTTTTTTCTCATTGTTGTGGTCAATTAGTTTTATTTCATGATTTGTTTTAAGTGAAAGATCCCGGATGAGTGAATGCATGGGAGAGGATAGTGAACGTAATAGACCGATAATAGACTCCTTTGTGCTCGCAATATCTCATTTTAGATTCCTTGCTGTTGAACCTATACATCTAGCTATTATTCGTTATATTATACATCTATACGTTATTGCTAGAACATTTGCTGTTGTTGAACCTATACATATAACGTTACTGCCAGAACATTTGTAAGAGTACAATATATGTTTGAGAACAGATGTTTTAGTTTTAGGGTCGTTTGTCGGAAAGAACGAACGAATTGTTCTGGAATTGGTGAAGATCATTCTGAAATTGATTTGTGGGAAATGGTTGTTTAGTAATTTCCGTTGACAAATTTGTGTGTCCATACTATGCTAGTTTAAGGTATCGGATATCCCGAGGTACATTGTAATTCACTGATTTAGGACAGAGAATCTTATTTAAGAAGAGCTTTATTTGTTTTTGAATAAACACAGGGGAAATGTGCTTAAAAAAATCTAAGAATTGAAGTTCTCTGTTAATTGAATGCCAGTCTGAACAAACAAATATAAAAACATTTGAACAATAATGTCCTGATTGCATTAACTTTAAAGATCATAGGTAGAAAGGATAAATAAGCTAAACCACTACCAGTGAAGGTAAGTTTTGTGTACACGGAGGTTTTAAAGGTATTACCAACATGTTCAAGTCTAATGTCCAAAAAAGACAATGAGTTGTTTACTTCGGCTTCAGAGGTGAATTGTGTGTATCATGTTTTGAGTTGACAGTCTAAAAAAACGTGTTTACATTTGAAACATCATTAAACATCAGGAATACATCATCAACATATCTTTTATACATAATTGGTTTAAAATGCGATGGGCAGTCTGCTAACCATATATATATATATATATATATTATATATATATATATATATATATATATAGATAGATAGATAGATAGAATAGATAGATAGATAGATAGATAGATAGATAGATAGATAGATAGATAGATAGATAGATAGATAGATACTAGATATAGATATAGATATATATACATGTAAATTTATGTATATATATATGTATGTATATACATATACATATACATACATGTTTGTATATGTGTGTGTGTGTGTATGTATATATATATATATATATATATATATATAATATATATATATATATATATATATATATGTATACACACACACACACACACACCACACACACACACACACACACACACAACACACACAATATATATATATATATATATATATATATAATATATATATATATATATATGTGTGTGTGTGTGTGTGTGTGTGTGTGTGTGTGTGTGTGTGTGTGTGTGTGTCATAGGCATGTATGCATGTACGTAAACACATAAACAGAAGCATTTCAAGCGCGGGATCCATTCCAAACGCCATAACTCCTGGGTCGGATGCGGTTCCCTCCCTCCCCCCCTCTCCCCCCCACCCCCACCCCCTCCAAGGCTGCATGGTCTCTGCATGATGCGAGGCAGTTACGACCGAGGAAGAGGTCGTCCTCGAAGCCGACCGCTGCAGACGCTGGCTTGGAGGGGGGAAGGGGGGCGGGGCTGGGTGGGTGGGGTGGGGTATGGGGGTGGTAGCTTGAGAAATGTGTCCTTTCGTTTTATTTTCATTTTCGCTCTTCCTTTTTTTTTTTTTTATTCCCCGCTGGAGCAATGTCGAAGGCGGGGGAGGGGTTCAGGGGGGGGGGGCATGAGGGAGAAACAAAGGACTACTTCTCTCTTTCTCTCTCTCTCTCTCTATCTATCTATCTATCTATCTATCTCTCTCTCTCTCTCTTCTCTCTCTCTCTCTCTCTCTCTCTCTCTCTCTCTCTCTCTCTCTCTCTCTCTCTCTCTCTCTCTCTCTCTCTCTCTCTCTTCAAGATATGGACTTTCTATGACGAGGTGAATTGGAAAAAATAGAAACGATAATGAGAAGGAGAAGAAGCAAAACGTGAGAAAGGAAAGGAGGCAAAGACAAAAGACAGGGAATACATAGAGAGAATAAAAGAGGAGTAGGGGCAGCACCAGGATGACCTCAGAGGGAAGGGGGGGGGGTTGCTGGCCAAAAATAGGTGGGGGGGGGCACTATGGGGGGTATGGGGTACCTGGTGTTCTGTCCCCTCTCCCCCTCTCTGTCGAAACACCTGAAGAAAGGAGGGAAATAGAAGAATAATACGATGACGCCTCTGAAGAAAGAGGGAGATAGAAGAATAATACGATGACGCCTCTGAAGAAAGAGGGAGATAGAAGAATAATACGATGACGCCTCTGAAGAAAGGAGGGAGATAGAAAAATAGAAGAATAATACGATGAGCTATGCAGGGACTAACTTTTCTAATATCTGGCCAAAGATACGGAGCTTTAAACATGCAGTCTCTTCTCTGACCTTCTTCTTCTCTCCTCTCCCTTCTTCTTCTTCTTCTCCCTCTCTCCCTTCTTCTTCTTCTTCCTCCTCCTCTCCCTTCTTCTTCTCTTCTCTCCCTTCTTCTTCTTCTTCCTTCCTCCTCTCCCTTCTTCTTCTTCTTCTTCTCCTCCTCTCCTCCTTCTTCTCTTCTTCTTTCTCCTCTCTTTCTTCTTCTTCTTCTCCTCCTCCTTCCTTCTTTCTTCTTCTTCTTCTCTTCCCCTCCCCCTTCTTCTTCTTCTTCTCCTCCTCTCCTTCTTCTTCTTCTCTCCTCCTCCTCTCCCTTCTTCTTCTTCTTCTCCTCCTCTCCCTTCTTCTTCTTCTTCTTCTCCTCCTCTCCCTTCTTCTTTCCTCTTCTTCTTCTCCTCCTCTCCCTCTTCTTCTTCTTCTTCTTCTCTCTCTTCTTCTCTTCTTCTTCTCCTCTCCTCCTCCTTCTCCTCTCTTCTTCTCCTCCTTCTTTCTTCTTCTTCTTCTCCTCCTCTCCCTTCTCTTCTTCTTCTTCCCCCTCCATCTCTCTTCTTCTTCTTCTCCTCCCTTCTTCTTCTTCTTCTATATACCCAAAAATATCCTGAAACAGCGAGCCAATGCACGTGTAATAAGGCCATGGAAACCCGTGTTTTGGGGATTAAAATACCAAAACAACTTTTGTATTTTATGACCGTGTATTCTTTTCTTTTTTTCGGGGGGGGGCGGGGGCGGGGGGAGAGGCTGGTGTTTATGGCTATACCATCAACGTGACCGGACCTGCATTCCTCCATGGCTACGCAGACACACCAGCAGCCTATTGACCCAAAACCGAGCAAACAAATAAAAGAAAAAGAAAAAACTGCGATAAGCCTTTGATTAAAAAAAAAAAAATAATGACCTTTGATTAGAGAAATAACAATGAAAATAAAATCAATACGGCTGATGCAGGCCTTGATAAATAAACACGCCTCCATGAACTAAATTTGAACAAATAGAAAAGTAATTCTATATAAACATGCCTTCATGAACTAAATTAAATAATAGATAATTCTAAGTACACATGCCTCCAGGAACTAAATTAAACAAATAGAAAAGTAATTCTAAATACACATGCCTCCATGGACTAAATCTAAACAAATAGATAAGTAATTTAATAAAGAGATGGATAAAGGAATACAGTTGGAGAATCGTGTCTGGGTTACAGTCATCTGCATTACGAACAGCCTGTAATAGGGATCGTAACTTCAATGCACTGTCATTTGAATTTTGAAAAGCGACGAAATTTTCTGCCAGTGTGACCTAGGTAATCTTTTTTTTTTTTTCGCTGAGGTTGTTATTACTTTTTCTTCTTTTTTCTCTTCGCCTTCCTTTTGCTATTCCTTTTATTCTTGTTCCTTCTTCTTCTTTCTAGTCCTCTCTCCTAATTCCTCGTCCTTTCTCTCTTCCTTCTCTTTCTCTTCCTCCTTCTCCTCCCATTCCTATTCTTATTCCCTTTCCTCCTCCTCCTATTCCTCTTTTTCCTTCCCTTCTTCCTCACTTTCCTCATCCTCTTCCTCCTCCTCCTCTTCTCCTACTCCTACCCCTCTTCTGCTCCCTTCTCCTCCTCCTCCTCTCCAACTCCTCCTCCTCCTCCTCCTTCCTCCTTTCCTCCTCCTCCTCCTCCTCCTCCTCTCCTCCTCCTCCTCCTCGTCCTCGTCCCGTCCTCTTCTTCCTCGTCCTCCTCCTCTCCTCCTCCTCCTCCTCCTCCCCTCCTTCTCCTCCTCCTCCAACTGCTCCTCCTCCTCCTCCTCCTCCTCCTCCTCCTCTCCTCCTCCTCCTCCTCCTCCTTCCTCCCCTCCTCCTCCTCCTCCTCCTCCTCCTCCTCCTTCCTCCTCCTCCTTCCTCCTCTCTCCTTCTCTCACCAACTCCTCTTCTCCTCCTCCAACTCCTCCTCCTCCTCCTCCTCGTCCTCGTCCTCCTCCTCCTCTTCTTCCTCGCCATTCTCCTCCTCCTCCTCCTTCTTCTGAGAAACATAATGCATAAAGAAACTCAAAGAGCCGCAGTGATGACATTGGCGATGCGGACGGCGAGAAAAATTGCGGTGATAATGATGAAAATGATGCTAGTGATGGTGATGTGATGTAATGATTTTGATGGTGATGATGATGATGATGATGATGATGATCATTGATTATAATGATAATGATGATGATGATGATGATTATGTGTGTGTGTATGTTGTATGTATATACGCACGCGCGTACACACAAACAGAGAGAAAGATATATATATATATATAATATATATATATATATATATATAGAGAGAGAGAGAGAGAGAGAGAGAGAGAGGAGAGAGAGAGAGAGAGAGAGAGAGAGAGAGAGAGAGAGAGAGAGAAAGAGTGAGAAAGAGAGAGGCGAAAGAATGAGAAAGAGAGAAAGAGAAAGAAAGAGAGAAAGAGAGAGAAAGAAAGAAAGAGAGAGTTGAAATAAAGAGAAAAAAATATCTCCTTCAAAAAAGTGTTAGAGAGAGAGAGAGAGAACGAAACAAGACGAACGTACAAGGTGTTATCTGATAAGGGAGACAGGTATGGAAAATAAATCAGTGCAACCTGTTTTCCTTCACTAATAAAGCCTTCCAAATGTTGCTAAGACTCCTGCTATTACGGCTACTAATAGTCTTGCTACTTGTGCTATGGCGGGAAACGGCTACAATAACTTCTCTACCTTTTTTTACGTTCGTACTCCGTAAATTTGTTATTATTGTTTACATTACTATTTTTATTTTAATGAATACGATTTATAAAAAATATTTATAAAAAAAAATCAACTCACATTTCCGAATATGTAGTTTTAATGATGTGAATAGTTCAAATAAAAAATAAATAAAAAAATACAAAAATAGCGTTATAAGATCACATATCTCACAACTGTGGTCGTTTTTCCCGCGTTTTACTTTTCTGTATTATGGTCCGGAGTTCGCAAACATTTTCTGCACTATGTAGCCGGATTTACTGTTATGTAACAAATGTTAAAGTATTTTATGCTCCGTTGAAGTGCATCCAGTTTTAAAAAGTCTCTCTCTCTCTCTCTCTCTCTCTCTCTCTCTCTCTCTCTCTCTCTCTCTCTCTCTATCTATCTATCTATCTCTATCTATCTCTCTATCTCTCTATCTCTTATCTTCTCTCTCTCTCTCTCTCTCTCTCTCTCTCTCTCTCTTCTCTCTCTCTCTCTCTCTCTCTCTCTCTCTCTCTCTCTCTCTCTCTCTCTCTCTCTCTCTCTCTCTCTCTCTCTCTCTCTCGCTTTCTTTCTCTCTCTATCTATCTGTTGCAACGATTTTATTCTATATCAAATTTCTATCGGGACCATATCTTCCAACCTGTTTTGTCATACGGTACCTAATATTAATTTCATTTGTATAAATCTATTCTCTTTGACGTATGCCCTTATTTGGAACGCAGAATAAATTTTAATTCAATAAACGAAGCCTTTCTCGTTGAAACGTTTATTTCTTAGATACATTCAGTTGCTGGTTGGTTATAAAAAAAAAAAATCGTTATTGTCAGACTAGTTTCGGCGACACACGATATTCGACCTTTTGGAAATGAGTTCCTGGCCTTCGTCGGACACATAAAAAATGATACCCCAAGGACGGCAACACCTCGGACCCAACCCGAGTATCACGTTTGAAATATTGTCTCTAGTTTTGTCTTAGAACTTTTCCTTCTACTCCTTCTCTTATTCTTGTTCCATTTTTTTTCTTCTTCTTCTTCTCTCTTCGTCGTCCTTCTTTCTTTCCTTCTCTTCCTCCTCCTCCTCCTTCCATTCTTCTTTTTCCTCCCCTTCCTCCTCCTCCTTCCATTCCTCTTATTCCTCCACTTCCTCCTCTCCCTCCCTCCTCACCTCCCCTGCCTCCTCCTCCTTCCATTCTTCTTATTCCTCCACTTCCTCCTCCTCCTCCTCTCTCCTCTCTTCGTCGTCCTTCTCCCTTTCCTTCTCTTCCTCCTCCTCCTCCTCCCATTCCTCTTATTCCTCCCATTCCTCTTCCTTCTAGACGTGGTTATTAATCTAAATCTAAGCTTTCTGTTTTTTTCTT
Organism: Penaeus vannamei; assembly: GCF_003789085.1. NCBI lineage: Eukaryota > Metazoa > Arthropoda > Malacostraca > Decapoda > Penaeidae > Penaeus > Penaeus vannamei. The sequence continues at coordinate 278,920 of NW_020871840.1, forward strand.
TTTTTTACCTATTCACTCTAAATTAAAAAGGTAAATTAAAATGTAATATAAAGTATGAGTTTTAATGGTGTCTGGAAATAAAATTATCTTAACCAAATATCATCATTATCAACTGCTTTGTACCATCATTACCTGGGATACAGAATGACTCGATATATATGATACGTACTGTACATAATACAGTTACATCTAAAACACGTTTAACTCTCTTGTACACGAAGCACATGAACTAAAACATGTCTCTCGGAGAAAGCTAAGTACCGGGATTTAATGCTACGTTGATGAACGTAAATAGCCTGTATGACATTAGAATCTGGCTTACGAGATACAGAAGATAACGTGAAGGTACGTTTTTATCTCTGAGAAACTCTAAGAAAGTTTAAAGCTGCATTTTTTTTTTTTTTTTTTTTTTTTTTTTGCAAATGCTGGGATGGACTGACTTGCATTGTAAAAGGGTTTTGGCCCAACATATATATATATATATATATATATATAATATATATATATATATATATATATGTATGTATATATATATATATATATATATAGTATGTATATATATATATATATATATAATATATATATATATATAATATATATATATATATATATATATATATATGTGTGTGTGTGTGTGTGTGTGTGTGTGTGTGTGTGTGTGTGTGTGTGTGTGTGTGTGTGTGTGTGTGTGTGTAAACATATGTATTCATGTTTATACATACATATATATATATATATATATATATATATATACATGCATATATATACATACGTAATATATATATATATATATATATATATATATATATATATATATATATATATATATATATATATATACGTATGTATATATATATGTATATATGTATGTATATATATATATATATATATATATATATATTATATATATAAATATATATACATATATAACATACGTATATATATATATATATATATATATATATATAATATATTCATACACATATATGTATGTATGCATATACACATATATCTGTGTATATACATATAAAGATATATACACATACATACATACATACATACATACATATATAATATATATATATATAATATAATATATAATATATATATATATATATATGCCATTTCACTGTAGGATTCCGGCCTCTCTCTAATCATATATAAGCAGATAGATAAATAGATAGATAGATAGATGGATATAGATAGGCAGATAGACAAATAAGTCGGTAGATAGTTTACACAGATAAATGAATAATCAGATATAGATAGATAGATAAGGAGATATATGCAGATATAGATGTAGATAAGGAGATAGATGCAGATATAGATGTAGATAAAGAGATAGATGCAGATATAGATGTAGATATACGGATTAATGCATTAGGCGCTCATATCCATGCACGTATGTTAGTATTCATGTATGTATGTATGCGTGCATGCATGTATGTGTGAGAAGAAAGAGAGAGAGAGACGGAGATCAGAAAGATAGAGAGAGGGACCCACAAGAGAACAAATAGAAATTTCAATCATTTATTTCAAGATCGAAAAAAAACACAGATGTTATTATAATTTCATAATATTTCACTCATTAGTTTCACCCAAAATAGGAATAAAAAGAAAAAAGATAGAAAAAACAGATAAAATTATAATTTCATAACATTTCACTCATTAATTTCACTCCAAAATAGGAATAAATAAAACCGAAAAAAATTCACAGATGTCATTATAATTTCATAATATTTCACTTATTAGTTTCACTCCAAAATAAGAATTAAAAAAAAAAAAAAAAATCACAGACATCATCATAATTTCATAATATTTCACTCTTCAGTTTCACCCCAAAAATAGGAATAAAAAAAAGATCGAAAAAAACACAGATATAATTATAATTTCATAACATTTCACTCATCAGTTTCACCCAAAACAGGAATAAAAAAAAAGAAAAAAAAAAACAGACATCATCATAATTTCATAATATTTCACTCATCAGTTTCACCCAAAATAGGAATAAAAAAAAAAAAAAAAACGAAAAAACACAGATATAATTATAATTTCATAACATTTCACTCATCAGTTTCACCCCAAAATAGGAATAAAAATATCGAAAAAAATCACAAATATCATTATAATTTCATAATATTTCACTCATCAGTTTCAACCCAAATTAAGAATGAAAAAAGATCGAAAAATATTCACAGACATCATCATAATTTCATAACATTTCACTCATCAGTTTCAACCCAAAATAAGAATAGAAATCTCGAAAAAAATCATCATAATTTCATAATATTTCACTCATCAGTTTCACCCAAAATAGAAATAAAAAAAAATCGAAAAAACACAGATATAATTATAATTTCACAATATTTCACTCACCAGTTTCACCCCAAAATAGGAATTTAAAAAAAAAAAAAACAGATATAATTATAATTTCATAACATTTCACTCATCAATTTCACCCCAAAAATAAGAATAAAAATCTCGAAAAAAAAAATCACAATCATAATTTCATAATATTTCACTCATCACTTTCACCCCAAATTAAGAATAAAAAAGATCGAAAAATATTCGCAGATGTCATCATAATTTCATAACATTTCACTCATCAGTTTCACCCAAAAATAAGAATAAAAAACGATCGAAAAAACACAGATATAATTATAATTTCATAACATTTCACTCATCAGTTTCACCCAAAATAGGAATAAAAAGATCGAAAAAACACAGATATAATTATAATCTCATAACATTTCACTCATCAGTTTCACCCCAAAATAAGAAAAGAAATCTCGAAAAAAAATCATCATAATTTCATAATATTTCACTCATCAGTTTCACCCCAAAATAGGAATAAAAAAAAAAAAAAAGATAGAAAAAACACAGATAAAATTATAATTTCATAACATTTCACTCATCAGTTTCACCCCAAAATAAGAATAGAAATCTAAAAAAAAAAATCATCATAATTTCATAACATTTCACTCATCAGTTTCACCCAAAATAGGAATAAAACGATCGGAAAAACACAGATATAATTATAATTTCACAATGAGTTCTTCCATACTCAATCACTTACTAAAAGCAGTATCATCAGCTGCAGAAACAACACTCTAAGGACCATATATGGACATTGCAATTAAGGAAATCACTTTTGCAACAAGATTCGCAACGAGTACTTCTCTTTAGTCTTACAGTGCAATCGATAAGAAGTGTTTGTTTGTTAGTTGTTTGTTATTTGTTACTTAGTAAGCGTTTTGTTTTGATGTGGCAGAAAAGGAGAGAGCAAATGAGAGTAAAAGAATCAAATGAGAGATAGAGATGGAAAAAAAGAGAGAGGTAGGAGGGAGGGAGTGAGAGAGAAGGAAAGAAGGAGAAAGAGATACAAGCAGAGGGATAAAGACGGACATACAGACAGACAAAAAAAGGAAAGATATACAGAAGAATACATAAATGAAGGGAAGGAGATCAGGCGAAGAGATAGAAGCAGACGCACTGACAAAGAAAATAAAAAGAAAAGAAAAGAAAAGAAAACATGTGGGGAGACGAAGATAGAATGAGAGAAAGAGAGGATAATAGAGATTAAAATATCAGACCAGAATAGGAATAAGTGTGGAGTGGCATAGTAATCGGTTAGCCTTTTATAGATCAATGGTGGAGAGAGAGAGAGAGAGAGAGAGAGAGAGAGAGAGAGAGAGAGAGAGAGAGAGAGAGAGAGAGAGAGAGAGAGAGAGAGAGAGAGAGAGAGAGAGAGAGAGAGAGAGAGAGAGAGAGAGAGAGAGAGAGAGAGAGACAGAGAGAGAGAGAGAGGATACAGACAGACAGACAGACAGAGACAGACAGACAGACAAACAGATACAGACACAGACAAACAGACAAACACAGGCAGAGTCTCCAAAATAGCACGACGATCTAACCGAAACAAGACATCCAGTATTTGTAAGCAAGACATTCGTACCAGCGTTCGCCATGCTGTACGCAATGCAACGATAAATAGTGACTGCCATCTTGATTTTCCTCTTCAGTTAATACTAACACAACCCTCTTCAAAGACTTAGCGAACAAAAGCACAAATAAAGAGTATTGAATTGCAATAGACATCTTACACGTTATTGATAATGCAAGTTCGAACTGTAACGGAAAGACGAAAGAAAATATTATGTTCGTTGCACGTTGAAGCTGAACAATTAAAGGTAGATGTTTTCAAGGTGACTTTGCGCTAAGAAGAATGGACTTTTGGGAGGAAAGAACGAGAAATATATACAAAAGGAAAGAAAGAAAGAAAAAGAAAGAAGAAAGAAAAGACAATACACTGAACGCATTTTCATGTTTTCGATAAATTTTCAAATTATCGTAAATTATTTGTCAACAAAGCGCTGTTTGAGATTGCCAGAGAAACAAAATGAAACAAAGAAAGGTAAAGAAGAAGAAGAATTAGAGGAAGAAGAAGAAGGAAGATGAGGAGAAAAAAAGAAGAGAAGAAGAAGAAGAGAGGAGTGAGAAAAAAGAAGAAGGAGAAGAAAGAAGAAGAACGGGAATATGAGTAAAGGGAAAAAGAAAAAAACAGGAAAAAAACAGGGAAAAACGAAGCGAAAGGGAAATGGAAAGAATATAAAGAAAAGGGGAAAAGGAAAAGAAAAGGCAAAATGCATTTCCCGATCACTCCTGATAAGAGATAAGAGTAACTGAAGATAAATAGCTTGCCACATTGCCCTAGGTTACTGCAACCATTAGGAAAATTGTGCCTGAAATCACCATGCATATAATAATTGTCAAGGAGGAAAGACGAGGGATTAATCAACAATGGTAATAAACAGAATGATTGTAAAACCTTTTATGCCATTATTTGGGGTATTATATTGCCTATGAAATGGAATTTATTCTAGCATTGCATTAGTGCTTGTCATACACAAATGTTGTTAGTAAATCAAGCTATTCAACATATCAATTGGCAACTTTGTGGTATAAAAGAAATGCATAAGCTCTCAGAAAGGATCCAGTAACCCGGTGTAACATTTGGATTCTAATGTTGAAGAATCTAGGACGATCTACGCGATGCTTACTTGTTTTCCTCACCGCGCATGTGCGGTTTAGATCCTCTTGTCCATCGTACACCTCATTGTTTATAGAGATGAGTTTCTAGGTGGTTGCAGACGCTCTTCTCTGTGATAATTTTTGTCTGAAAATACAATTTCTTGAAAGAAATCTGAAGTAATTTTCAACCGGAACAATTTGAGAATATTCCCTTCTTCCTCTTCCATCCGTCAGTTATTAAGGTAAGTCTGTTTACCACTTTTCTCATCACTGAATTTGTTATTTTTCTAAATCTTTCGCAACTTGTACACATCTCGAAGGTCTCGTTGAATCAAAATATTATTATTTTTTATCAATTTTTTTCTATGTATATGATCACATACATCTCAGGAGGCGCAGTAATCAAGTTGAAAGCCGAATGTTGTCATATAGTGAACTATAAGTAAATGATTTGTATATATATATATATATATATATATATATATATATATATATATATATATATATATATTATATATATAAACATACAGCACATATATATATATATATATATATAGTATATATATATATTATATATTACTATCTAAATTTTATATTTCTACTTTCATTTCTCATTACTACTTACTTATTATATATCTATATTACTATGTCAATATTGATAAATATATCATATTTCATCTATTTTACTTTTTTTTACTTTCACTCATATATTTATTTGGCTTTTTCCCTCTATATTATTGATTATTCTCCCTATACTCATTCTTAATATTTAATATGTATATTAAATATCTCGCTATATCCTAAATTATTCATCCTATCCTCACACTTATACATATATTACCATGGTTACTCATATACATCTACTATCCTATCATATCGTACTACTTTATTATCTCGTATTACTACCATATTATACGCTATCACTAATATTGATTCAGCTTCTCTACTATATATAATATATACTAAATTGCCTTAGTTACATTACTTATTTATATATATATTTATATACGCTTAAGTCAGATAATATATAAATATTTCTTAGTTTAAAGTGCTTTGTATATTGCAACTAATTAACTAAAGTAATTTCTCGTTTGGCAAAATATTCACTATTATCTAAGGAAATCTTAGGTCTCTTTTTGGCTGTACATTATAGGATGTGCTCAGATTATTATATTAGTGTAGTGGACTTAGTTATTAATGTAAGTTATTAAGTATAGGGGATTATATCAAGGGAGAGAGGGAGAGACTTGTAGCGAGAGTGAGGAAGAGAAGATTAATGAGGATGTGATCATGATGATGGTGTGAGTGTGAATGAGTTGAGGTATATAGATGTGGCGCTTGATGATGGTTAGAGGGTAGGGATTGTGTATGTGTGTGTTTATATCAAGATGTAGTTGTTGATCATTGTTGTTGTTGTTTATTCATCGATAGGGTAAAGGGAGTATTGTGTTGAGTATGGGAGATTTGTAGGAGTATGTGAGTTAATTAGTATTATTATTAGTGTTATTTAATTGATTATTATTATTATTGAATGTATATATTATTGGATTTTACTATTCGTTATCTAGTTCACTTATGTTATTATTGGTATTGGATTGCACTATAATTGATATTATTGGGGTTATTAGATTCGGGTTCTGTTGATAGCAGGTGGATTGGTTTGGTTAGTAATGTTGAATTATTGAATTTTCATTTTGATTGAATGTAGGTGTTATTAGTTTCAGATATTAGGTCGCCCAATATTGGAATATGATGACGCATGCATCAAGCCATAGTCATGTCAGATTGATTATGTAAGGTCGCTTAGGTTATGAGTAGGTCAGGGAAAGTGGAATGTAGTTAGTTAGAGAGTTATTGAGTGGGAGAGTGGTGGATTGATATCAAATGCTGTATTGAATATCATCATCAGAGGCATCATCGCACGAGTCATCATCGATAGAGTGAGAGAGGTGGCCAAGGGGAGTCATCAGCGAGATGCAAGATCACCATCAGTTACAAGGCATCATGATCAAGATCATCAGATCGAATCAAATGATCAGTGCATCATCTATCATCATTATCAATGACATCAGGTCGGATTGAAGGTCATCAATCATCATTCAGGATCATCATCATCATCATCATCATCATCATCATCATCATCATCATCATCATCAATCATCATCAATCGATCATCAATCATCTCATCACACGTTTATTATTATCACTGATAGGCATAATGATGAAGACAATAATCATTATCATCTATTATTACTTTCTTTTAAATTTATCATGTTATTGCTTGCTGTGAGTAATTATTGAGCCAGTGTTGGTTAGGGTGGTTACAAGCTAGAGTTGTGTGTAGCTGGTGTGTGTGGTGTGTATTTATAAATATCCATATATATATAATATATATATATATATATATAGATAAGGTATGAGGTATAGATAATATTATGATATATGAGATATGGGTATGTATGTAAGAAGGGTAGCGCATTATAGTACGCATATGTTGTATATAGATGCTACAGGTTGGTGTATAGATAAGGAATCTTTGATATATAGATTATATTTATAGGAGTAGAGTATTAGGTATATATATATATATAATATGTATGTATATATATATGTGAGGAGAGTATAGGTGGGGATGGGGAGGTAGGAGAGGCATGAAAGTGGCAGGAGGGGAGCGTAATGAGTGTTTCAGTATATGGGCTAGGGAGCAAGAATGTTGTGTTATATATGTGAGTATATGAGTCTTGTATAATATTAGAAGTTGGTTATATGTATAAGGTATATATACATTACTAAAAATCCAATCAACTACTTTGATATTAATATGTAAAATTATGATTATATTAATAAGGGAAGGTGAAGGGTATACGAAGCATAGGTTTATATTGTGTTTAGAGGGTAGAAGCTGTGTAACGGTTTGCGGACGGATAGTAGTATAGTAGCGATTACCTACAGTACTTACATTTAATTTTTACTTAACAGTACTTACTTACTGTAATACAGTAACTTACTTAGACTTGCGCTACAATGCTTACTACTTAACCTAGCAGTAGGTTCTTTGTAATAGTTACTCTAGAAGCCCTACTTTCTACTTATGTCAAATTCTTCTTCAATACATCATTTACTCTATTATTATTCTTACTCTAATACAGTTACTTATCTTCTGTACGCCAGTATACAGCTAACGTTAACTCCTTACTCATTCTATTAATACTACCGATACGTATCGTCTTTCACCTTGCTTTATCCTCGCCTTACTCTCTCATATCTCTCACTACCTCTCTGCGGGCTACTCTCTAACATGGGTACTTTATACACTACTTACTTACAGGTACTTACTTACTACATCCAGTACTGACTACTATTCTACTTACTACTTACACTACCTCCTACACTTACTTCACCTCCTACGTTACTTACCATATCCTGCTTACCCTCTCACTCCCTTTATACACTTCTTACTAAGTATTTTAATCTGGGTTATGCTATATTCCATTTACTTAATTCTTCTGGGTTTTCCATTAAAAATATCTATCTCTATCTAATTTTTCTAAAGGGGTTCTGACAGTTCCTTATCTATATATCTAATCTATATATATCACCAGCATAGCGGGCACCGGACGAACTATTGTTAGAACTATATTGAGATGATTTTGTATAGAATGCTATGAGTATATAGAATGTTGATTCGAAACGATAATATAGTGCAATACATGCAAACGTACCTTATAGCTGTATAATTGTAACAAGCTTGAACAAGATATAATAGTAAGTCGGAGGGAATCAATTACATGCGGGGTAGTTAATAACGATATATGATGCAATAATACATAAGATAAATAGATTTTTGTATAAGGTGTAAAATCTGTGGATAGATGAATATAATCGTATATGAGTGAGAGGGTGTCTGACACAATTCAATATCACCAACACACGAAACCATTAATCACCGGTTAGTGGCGCGGCGCGGGCAGCGCAGCGCGCTCAGAAAGGTTCTAGCGATGCGCCTCACATCTGCGGTATCTCAAATTTGTCTTCAACATAATATATTATAATATATTATATAATAGATATTATATTAATAATAATTAAATATAATATAATATATATAAATATATATATTTTATAATATATATTTAGATAATATATATATACACTTTATATATATATAATAATATATAATATATATAGTATGTTTATATATTTATATTTAGGTATGGGCGGTAAG
>NW_020871840.1:300675-305675 GCF_003789085.1 Penaeus vannamei
TACTTGTATTTCTACTTGAGTATTGATTGAGTTATTAAGACCAAAATGCAAATATTATAAACATTTACCAGTTATTACAAGTAGATACTAATGTTTGGTGCACCATCACATGCTGGATTTTGCCAGTGTTACCAAGATAGACTTCCTGTCTCATTCAGAACAAACCCAAAGTACAGTGCTGCTGTTCATTAGCAAAGCATGATGTAAGACACCCAATATTCATTCTAGATATCCATGAAACTCTAAATCCTGCATGTTTGTTAATTAGATATGACACAAAAGAAAAACATTGTCTGAGTGAAACAATGCCATTTTTTCAAGGTATTTTAGTCAAAGTATATCAAAATTCTATTCCTCTCCATTGTCATCAGTTAGAATGAAGTATCCTATTTCACTGGAAAGTGTTATTAAATTTTGGTGAACACAATGGACTTTCTTTTCTTATTCAAGAGATGTTGACCAGTTTTTTAATGTTTTTAAATAACATTGCAGCAGCCAGGTATCCAAATATATGTCAAAAAACAATTTAAATGGAAATAAATATTTTTGCAGTAGGTTCTCATATTTGGGTGAAGAGTTCCATAAATATGAAATAATAAAACATAGAGCTTTCTGCACTTAACCCTGTATCCTTACATGGGTCATTTTATTGAGAATTTTCTGATATGAATTTCATGCCTAATTACCTAAATATATTTGTTCCCCTCATTACTTTATAACACTATCAGAGTCACCTCTCACTCACGTCAGACCGGCACAGGACGTGACGACGGATGCAACACGACGCGGACTGGCACCAGCATGTAGCGCGAGATGGCAATGTTGGTGTGTGTGGGGGGTGTAAGGAGCACATCAATGCAAGAGCGAGACGGCGAGCAGGCGAGGGGGGTCAGGGGCCCAATACACATGCAGATGCGAACAGGGCACACAGCAGTCACAAACCACCACACAAACACAGGTAAATGTGATTAGAATTTCGCCCATTGCGATATCAACTGTTGAAGAGTAAAAAAATATGATGAAGAGGGTCGCGAGAGGGTTAGTGGAATATATCCTTAGTGGGGGTATATCATCTTAATATTTACCTTTCTGTGGTGTCCGGTGGTTTGAATTTCTGTCAGCTCTTGCGAGCGTTGTGCGTGGTTCGCGCTGGCCTTCTTACTCGTTATCTTTTCTGTGTTGGGCTACTTCCTTTCGGTTTATTCTTCCTCGTGCGTGTGCTGTTCTTTTGTGTGCTTCTTGCTCTTTGCGTGTGTGGCGTTCTTCTTCCCCTTAGTGTGCGTCTTCATTTCTTCTTGCTTCTATCTTCTTCTCCTTCCTCCTCGGCTCCCTCCTTCCTCCTCCTCCTCCTTCTTCCTCCAAGGGCGGTGCTGGTGTGATAGTGCGACTTCGCTCCATCGTGACCTCCGTACTACCTGCGCGCGCGTGTGCGTGTCGCGGTGCATGGTGCACTCCTTTCCTCCTACCTCTTGTTCTGGATCTTCTTCTTCATCATACTTCCTCTTTTTTTCTTCATCATCCTTCCTCCTCCTCCTTCCTTTATCTCCCCCACCCACCAGTCCTACTGTTCCTTCTCTTCTATTCTTATGTCTCCCCCTTCATCATATCCTCCTTCCTCTTCTTCCAACTCATTACCTGTTAATCCTCTATCTCCTAGTACTCTTTCCCACCTCCTCCTTTTCCTTCTTCTCCTCTTTCCTCTTCTGTTTTTCTTGCTCCATTTCCTTTTTTTTCTTTTTTTTGCTTCAGGTCCACCTTCTCGTTGCCTTCCTCTCCTTTTCTTCTTCCTCCTCCTCTCTTCCGTCTTTTCTTCCTGCCTCTTTTCCTCGTTTTCTCTTCCACCGTTTGTCCTCTTTTCTCTTCCCCTCCCGCCTCTTTCCTTTTTTCTTCCTGCCTTCCGCTTGCTGCTTGCCTTTGTGGCCGTGGTTGTCTAAGACTGCGCGTCTGCTTCCGTCTTTCTTGCCTCAGTTGCCTCCTCGTCCTCTTTTGGTCCTGCAGCCTGCATCTTCGTCCTTTTTCTTCCGGTGTCGCTCCTTCTTCACTTGCGGGCTCTTTTACTGTTGCCTCTTGCTTCCTCCTCCAACTATTGGGTCTTCCTTGTTTTCTTTCTTCAACTCCCCCTTTTTCTTCCTCGTTCCTTCCCCCCATTCTCGCTGCCTTCTTCCTGGTTGTATTCTTGCTTCCAGGTTTCCTTTGTTTGTGGCTGGTTGGCCTCCTCCTGCTGCCTCCTCCATTTCCTGCTCTGCTGCCCTGTTTTGTCTTCTTCAACTTCCCTTTTTTTTTCTTTTCTTCCGCTTCCTCATTCTTCTTCTTCTTCTTCTTCTTCTTTCTGTCTTCCTCTTCCTCTTACTTTCTTCTGGGTCTTCTTCTCTTGCGTGCCTTGCTCCTCTCTTCGTCTTTCTTCTTCCTCCTCCTCCTACCCGTCGTCCCTCCTCCTCTCGCTCGCTGCCTCGCTCCTCGGCTCCTCGCTCGCGTCCTGCCTGGCCCCCCTCTCCTCCCGGCCTTCTCGCTCGCCCGCTGCCTACCTTGGGGCCGCCTCCTCCTCCGTCCTCGTCTCTTCGTCTTCGGGTTTGTGTTCTTCTGGTCGTTCCTTCTTCTTCTTCTTCTTCTTCTTCTTCTTGTCTTCTGTCATCTTCTTCTTCTTCTTCTTGCTTTCTTCTTCTTCTTCCTCCTCCTCCTCCTGCCTCCTCTTCTCCTCTCCTGCTCCTTCCTCTCCTCTCCTCTCCTCTCCTGCTCTCCTTCTTTTTCTCCATCTCCTCTCCTCTCCTCTCTCTCCTCTCCGTCTCTCTCCTCCCTCCTCCTCCTCCTCCTCCTCCTCTCCTCCCCTCCCCCTCTCCTCCTCCCCGTCCTCCTCTCCTCTCCTCCCATCTCCTAGGCCTCCTCCTTCTCCTTTCCTCTCCTCTCCGGTTCCTGCTCCTCTCCTCGTCCCTCTCCTCTCTCTCCTCTCCTCCTCCTCCTCCTCCTTCCTCCTCCCTCCTCTCCTCTCCTCTGCCTCTCCTCTCCTCTCCTCCTCCTGCGCGTCCTGCCTCTCCTCCTCCTCCCTCTCCTCTCTCTCTTCTCCTCTCCTCTCCTCCTCCTCTCCTCTCCTTCTCCGCCTCCTCCTCCTCCTCCTCTCCTCTCCTCCTCCTCTGCCTCCTTCCTCCTTCCTCCTCCTCCTTCTCCTTTCCTCTCCTCTCCTCTCCTCCTCCTCTCCGTCTCCTCTACCTTCCTTCCTCCTCCTCCTCCTCCCTCCTCCTCTCTCCTCCTCCTCTTCCTCTCCTTCCTCTCCTCCTCTCTGGCATGTCTTCTCCTCTCCTCCTCTCCTCCTCCTCCTCCTCCTCTCCTCCTCCTTCCCCTCTCTCCTCTTTTTCTTTCTTCTTTTCTCCCTGGCTAATCCACAACGCAGAATCTTTTCCCCGGTGGGTTCTCATTGTATGGAGTTGCCACGTGTCACCAGAGACCACATTTGCAGCTGGAGTGATAGTAGGCACTCGCTAACAAGGGATAACTTTATAATGTTTTTATTAGTTTATTTGTAGGTTTTGGCGAAACGGTGCAATTATTCACAGGAAAATGGAATTATTACGGTTTGGGACACAGGGCAACTCGGAGACGCACGTACCACACATGCGCACAGACAACACGCACACAGGACACACGCAACACAGACACACGCACACATGGAGGTACACGTGCGAGCACTTTTGTGTACCTGAAAACGTAATCAAGAAGGGAATTAGGTGTGTGCTTGCGTGTGATACTTGCGCGTCGCTTTGCAACCTGCATTGACTTGGTTATTAGCGGGATGGCGGGGCGGGGTGGGGTTGGGGAGGGGGTGCTGGCCTCTAGATGGACGAAATTATACTTTTGTCTCTCTCTCTGTTGAATTTTTCATTCTTTCTGCTTTCTCTCTCTCCTTCGTGTCTTTCTGTCTCGTCTGTCTGCTCTCTTCTCTCTCTCTCTCTCTCTCTTCTCTCTTCTGTCTCTCTCTGTCTTCTCTCTGTCTCTCTCTCTGTCTCTCTCTCTCTCTGCCCTCGTCTCTCTCTCTTCTCACCTCTCTCCCTCCCCCCTCCTCTTCCCTCTCTCCTCTCTCTCTCTCTCTCTTCTCTCCTCTCTCTCTTCTCTCTCTCTCTCTCCTCTCTTCTCTCTCTCTCTCTCTCTCTCTCTCTCTCTCTCTCTCTCTCTCTCTCTCTCCCTTCCCTCTCTCTATAATGCCTTTTATTTGTAATGATTACTATCTTCCTACACGGGTATATAGATTGACCATAAAATAAAAGCAGAATGTAAGGTAAAATGTACAAGGTGCCTTTTGTGATGAAATTCACTTTAGTTTATCCTAGTATTGATTGTGTTTTATGTTTTTATGTTTTATTTTTTATTTTTATTTTTTTATGTTTTATTTTTTTGTATTGATTGTATTTTATGTTTTATGTTTTATTTATTTTTTATTTTTATTTTTTTTTTTGTATGTGTTTATGTTTTTATGTTTTGTGTTTTATTTTTCATTTTTATTTTTATGTTTTATTTATTTTTTGTATTGATTGTGTTTTATGTTTTTATGTTATTAATTTATGTTTATGTATATATTCTTTTTCCAATCAGGAGTGGATATGCATTATTCTGCCTTTCATTTTATGGTAATAGGAAAGATTTGCAAATGTGTTTTGTGTGCGTGTTGTGGTGGAATTGGTATTGATGCCGATGAAGTTGTTATTGAAATTTATGTCTGTCTGTCTGTCTGAGAGAGAAGAGTAGAGAGAGAAGAAAGAAGAGAGGAGAGAGAGAGAAGAGAGAGAGAGAGGAGAGAGTGAGGAGAAAGAGAAGAGAGAAGAGAGGAGAGAGAAGAGAGAAGAGAGGAGGAGAGAGAAAGATAGAGAAAGAGAGAGAGAGAGAGAGAGAGAGAGAAGAGAGAAAGAATAGAGAGAGAGAGAAAGAGAGAAAGAGTCATCTAACAGCCAAAGAAGAACAAGGGAGGGGGGGGTGCGCAACCGCAGCAGGAGGAGCGCCCCCCAGCCACGTCG
>NW_020871840.1:318036-328036 GCF_003789085.1 Penaeus vannamei
AAAAGTAAATCGGAAGGGGCAATTTATGAAGGAAAGCGGAGAAGAGGGAGGGAGAAAGAGCGGCAGGGAAGGAAGGAGAGGCCGCAGGCGAGGGAGGGAGGAGAGACAGGACATGCGCAGGGCAGGGCGCGGGAGAGAGGGTAGAAGCAAGGAATCGGAAATGGGAAAGGAGAGGAGAGAGGACATGAAGAGACGCCGGCCCAAAAGAGTAATAAAAATAGGCACAAAAAAATGTATGAAGAAACAGCGAGTCCGAAAAAGTAATAAAAATAGCAAAAAAAAAAAAAAAAATCCACAAAGACAAGACCCTCAACTCTTTTCTTATCCTTCTCCTTCTCTTCTCTTCGCCGGTATTCACAAGGACAAGAAACCATTAGAAGCAATGATTGAAAGGTATCTCTCATTATTCGACCGTCAAAGGACAGTCCTCCGAGGTCTCTCTCTCTTCTCTCTGCTCCTCTCAGAGACCAAAGTCAAAGGCTGGACGAAAAATGCTTGAAAGGAGTTTGGTCTGCTTCGCCTTTCTGCATTCAGGTGTTTTTTTTTTTTTTTTTTTTGGCTTTGTTTATATATGTTTTTGTTTTACGAGGTGTGGTTATGATCGGGGTGTTTTGAGGGTTTGTGTGTGTGTGTGTGTGTTGTGTGTGTTTTGTGTGTGTGTTTGTGTTGTGTGTGTTGTTGTGTGTGTTTGTGTTGTTTGTGTGTGTATGTGTAAGTGTGTAAGTGTGTGTGTGCTGTGTGTGTGTGTGTGTGTGTGCGTATGCCTGCATGCACCTATAGCACGTATTTGCATATAATGTGTTTTTTATAGGATAGTATATAGTATTAATATAATATATATATTAATAAATAATATATAATATATGTATATATGTATATAGTATATATATATATAGAGATAATATATATAGTATATATATATATATATATAATAATATAAGATAAATAAATAATTGCCTTGACAAGACTCATTACCATCATATTTTGCAAGATATTTATGCTCCCCCCCACCAAAAAAAAAAAAAAAAAAAAAAGGCGTTAACAAAACGCTATCAGGATTTCCCATTCCCATCTTACCTTTCCTCATCCCTGCTTCTCTTTTTCCTTCCTTTATCTTCACGAATCACTTGATCCTCTTTCGCACGGGCTGAGAAGATGAAAGAGGTCAAGAAAGCGGAAGGGTGCAAGAGAAGAGAAAGAAAGGAAGGAAGAAACTGTAAAGAAGAGGGGAAATAAGAAGGGAAGATGAATTTGGGTGTGAAGAGGAGAGGAAGAAGAAAAGAAAAAAGGCTGCTGAAGAGGAAGATGAGGAAGAAGAAGAAAAAGGCAGTAAAAGAAAGAATTAGGCTGTAAATAGGAGGAGAGGAAGAAAGAAGAAAAGAAAAAAATAAGCTGTGAAGAGGAGGAGAGGAAGAAGAAAAGAAGAATCAATCCGCGAAGAGGAAGAGAGGAAGAAGGAAAAAAAAAAAGAATTTGGCTGTGTAGAGGAAGAGAGGAAGAAGAAAAGAAAAAATAGGCTGTGAAGAAGAGGGGAGGAAGAAGAAAAGAAGAATTATTCCAAGAAGAGGAAGAGAGGAAGAAAAAGAAAAAGAAAAAGAAAAAAAAAGAATTTGCCTGTGAAAGAGGAGGGAGAAAGAGAAGAAAAGAAGAAATTATTCAAAGAAGAAGGAAGAGGAAAAAAGAATTTGGGGTTGTGAAAGAAGAGGCGAAGGAGAATAGAGTAGGAAGAGAAGAAGGGAGACGAGATGGGGGAGGAGGTGGATAAGGAGAAGAAAAGAAGATCGAGGAGATAGACAATAACATGAAGAAGAAGAAGTTCATGATGAAAAGAAGAAGTAACAGTCGAAAAAATGAAAAGAAGAAGGTAGAGAAGATCAAAGCAACAGTAAAAGAAGATGATATAGAAGAAGAAGATGATGGTGGTGGTGAATGAAAAAGAAAGAAGAAAAAAGAAGAGGAAGAATGATAAAAAAGGAGAAACAAGACACAAGACGGACAAGAAAATAAAGCCAAGTTAGAGGAATAAAAGATGGAGATAATGAGAAAATCTGATATCGATGTGAAACATTATGAAAGCCAAGCAAAAGGAGGAAGTAGAAGTGGAAGATAAAGGAAAAAGTTTGATTTTTAGTTTGCGAGAGAGAGAGAGAGAGAGAGAGAGAGAGAGAGAGAGAGAGAGAGAGATGAGAGAGAGAGGAGAGAGATGAGAGAGAGAGAGAGTGAGAGAGAAGATGAGACGAGACAGACGGGACGACAGACAGACAGACACATACAGAACAACAGAGAGAGAAAAAAAAGAGTGAGAGCCTTACATACATACTACAGAATAAAAAAAAGAGAGAGAGAGGAGGGAGAGAGAGGGAGAGACAGAGATAGATAGATAGATAGATAGAGAGAGAGAGACAGAGACAGACAGACAGAGAAAAAAAGAGAAAGACATACAGACAGACAAACAGACAGAATAAAAAAAAATTACACAACAGAAGTGGATGAAGAAAATCGATTTTCGAGTTGTAGTGAGACAAGAGACATTAAGAATTCAAATCACAGACACTTCTTGCTTCTTCAGCGCCTTCTGCGTGTATCAGAGACCTTGATGTACGTAGCAGAAGGAAGGAAGGAAGGAAGGAAAGAAGGAAGAGAGGGAGATAAAGAGAAGAAGAGAATAGAAAGAAAAGGTGGTAAAGGGGGAGGGAAGAAGGGGTGATAAAAGACAAGAGGAAGATGTAAAACAGGATGATAAAGGGTAAGAGAGGAAATGAAGGGGAGATAAAGAAGAAGAAATAAAAAGAAAAGGTGTAAAGGGGAGGAAGAATGGGGTGATAAAAGACAAGAGGAAGATGTAAAACAGGATGATAAAGGGTAGAAGGAGGAATGAAGGAAGAAAGGGAGAAGAAGAGAATAGAAAGAAAAGGGAGATATGAAAGAGAAGAAGAGAATAGAAAGAAAAGGTGGGGGAGGCAAGAAGGGGTGTGATAAAGACAAGAGGAAGATGTAAAACAGGATGATAAAGGGAGAGAGGATGAAGGGAGATAAGAGAAGAAGAGAATAAAAAGAAAAGGTGGTAAAGGGGGAGGGAAGAAGGGATGATAAAAGGGACAAGAATAATATTGTAAAACAGGATGATAAAGGGTAAGAGAGGAAATGAAGGGAGATAAAGAGAAGAAGAGAATACGAAGAAAAGGTGGTAAAGGAGGAGAGAAGAAATGGATGATAAAAGACAGGAGGAAGGTGTAAAACGGGATAAAAAAAAGTAGGAGGAGGAAAGAAGGAAGATGAAGATAAGAAGAGAATGGAAGAAAAGGTACGTAAAGGGAGAGAAGAGAAAGTAAGAAGGGGATGAAAGAAGTAGAAGGAATGGAGGGAGATAAAGAGGAGAGCAATGAACAGAGTAGGAGATAGGATGGAAAGAATGAGAGAATGTAGGAAGAGAGTTTAGAAAGGACATAAAGAGGAAAGAAAGTGGGAGAGGAGAAGATAAGAGAAGGATGGAAAGTGATGATGAAGAGTAGGAGAGGAAAAATTTAGGAAGAGAGAAGAATTATTTTGGGGGAAAATGAAGAGGTTAAAAAAGGAAGGAAGGAAAGGAAGAGAGGTAAGAAGAGTTGTAATAGATATGAGATGGGAGAGAGAAGAAGAGGAGGGAAAGGGAGAGGAGAGGGAGAGACGGAGGAAGAGAGAGAGAGTGTGTGTGGTGTGTGTGTGTGTGATGATGAGAGAGAGAGAGAGTGTGTTGTGTGTGTGTGTGTGTGAGAGAGAGAGAGAGAGAGAGAGAGCCAAGGAGATGAGAGAGAAGAGGAGAGAGAGAGAGAGGAGAGAGAAGAGAGAGAGAGAGAGAGAGAGAGAGAGAGAGAGAGAGAGAGAGAGATCGAAGAGAGAGAGAGAGAGAGAGAGAGAGAGGGGAGGGAGGAGTGGGTGAGAGGGAATATAGAGATGGGAGTGAGGAGTAGGAAGAAAAGACAGTAAAAGTAGGAAAAGGATTGGAAAGGATATGAGAAGAAGAAGGGAAAGGAAGAGAAGAAGGTAGGAAGGGATGAAAGATGATTGGCAGAAGGATGAAGAGGAAATAAAGAAAGCAGAGGAAAAGAGAAGGAGGAATAAAGACAAAGAAGAAGATAAATAAGGGAAGAAGAAAAGAATGAAAGGAAACGGAGAAGAAGGAAAGGAAAAGAAAACAAACGGGAAGAAAGGATTGGTGTGAAGTATGAGGGGAAGGGTAATAGGAAAGGAAAAGATAGGTAAGGAAAAGAGAAAAGATATGAAAGAAGAGGGAAAGGAAGGAGAAGGTAGAAGTGAAAATGAAAGTTTTGTTTGACAAGGGATGAGAGGAAAGCTAAATGAAAGGAAGGTGGAGAAAAAGAACAGGAAGAGAAAGAACAGAGGAGGGAAAGAGGAAGAGAGATAGAAAAAGAAGCAGGAAAGAACCAGAAGAAAAGCTCAAAAAGAGAAAAAAGAAAGAATAAGGGATAATAAAAAAAACGGATGGAAGTGTAAAAGTAAAAGGGTGGAAGAGCTGACCTTTTATTACTATCATCTTTATCATATTTACAATAAAAAAATATTTACAATTAATGAATAAGATTGATGGTACTGAATGGAGATGAATAGAAACGATGAAAATACAGTAAATTAAATTAACCAAAATCTCAAAATCAAAGAAAAAAAAAAAAAAAAAAAAAAAAAAAAAGGAATATGAAGAAAAACATATCAGTTATTAGACAATTGACGAAACGAAATTCTTGTGTTATTCGTTTGTCGTATCAAATCGTAAGTTTCAGAGTCACGTGTTTGATGTGAGTTATGCTTTGATCTTTTTGTCTGTACTGAATCTTGTTAAAAAGAGGTATCATAGTTTTTGCTTTATGTTTCTCTCTAATTATACCCATGTATATACACAACATATACACAAACACATACACAAACACTTACACTTACAAAACACATACGTACACACAGAAACACATACGTTACACACAGCAAGCACACACACCAAACGCCACACATACACACAAAACAAACACCAACACACACACACACACACACACACAACACACACACACACACAAACACCAACACACACAACACACACACACACACACATACACAGCACATACACGGAAAAACATAACACACACACACAAACAAAACACACACACACACACACACACGAACCCCCCCCCCACGACACACACACACATACACACACACACACACACACACACACACACACACACACACAACACACACACACCACACACACACACAACACACATTCTTCTTCCTAGTTCACTTCCTTGAAGACGTAGCGTGGCGTCTCCGTTGCCATGGAGACGGAACCCGAAACAAGTTACCTCACCGCAAGGGGAAGGAAGGAGGTGAAATAAGATGGAAAAAGAGAAGGAAAAAGAGAATGGTGATGAAGGCAAGGGAGAAAGGAAAGAAGGAAAGGTAATGGGATGAAGGGAGATAAAAGGGAAGGTGAGAAAAAAGAAAGTAGGTAAGAAGAGAGAAAATAAGGAGAGATAGGAATGGGGAAATAAAGAGGGAAACCAAGAGAAGAAGGAAAATAAAAAGGAGGGAAGAGGATAAGAATTAAGTTAAAGGCGAGAGAGGGAAGGAACAGAGAGAGAGAGAGAGCGAAAGAGAGCGAAAGACAGAGATAGAGAGATAGATAGATAGATAGAAGAGAGAGAGAGAGAGAGAGAGAGAGAGAGAGAGAGAGAGAGGGAGATTTTGTTTTCATCAATTTATTTAGCTCTGGGAACAAGCCTATACAGTATAGATTAAATGGCTACAGAGTATTCGTGACACGCAGGACACGCCAAGTATAAACTATGAAAGGAGAGATGAAATAATCATATACATGATAAACAATGGAAACTAAAAAGGAGTATAACAGCCACCTAAATATGGGTATTGTAAAAGTATTTTGTCTAAATTGTCATCTGTTATTAAGTATTTGCAAATTTCTATGACAGAATCACTGGTATTAAATCAGCCACTTTCGGACAATCGAGGCAGTAATGCTGTAGGTGGTTAGCACTGTCTGCGTCGCCCAACTTGCACGATGAGTACTGGGGCACGTCCTCTGACTCGCCCACCTGCCACACGGGTCTGTAGCCTTAGGCCCTGTTCAGACGAGCGACTTCAGTGGCCCGACTGCTAAAAGCGAGCTACTGAGTGAATTATCACACACGGCGTTTACAGTGGCCCGACTCGTCTCTCCCCCAATCCTGGTTGGGGGAAGCGGAAGCTACTGTCGCCTGTCTGTCTGCCTCCACTCCACGTGGTGCTCTCTCATCGGTCGGATCCCACCCACTCCAGCCAATGAGACGCGTCATCACCATGAAAATGCAGTGGCTGTCGCCGTGTGTGTGCGACCGCATAGCAACACATGTTCCTCGACTCGTTGAGCAGTCGGGCGACTGTGAAGGAGATCTCGAGTCGCGCCACAGGCCAGCCACAAGCCACTACGTGTGTGCGCTCCTATTCACTTCCATTGACCTGACAGTCGCGCTTCTAGCTGTCGCGCCACTAAAGGCGCTCGCCTGAAGAGGACTAACCGGAGCCGGGCAGCCACCACGTTATGTCTTCTGACCAACAGACCGCGGCGTCGCTACTTGTTAGGACGAGATGCGAAGCGGTCGTAGTGCTGGATGCTTACGCTCGCTGGCCGCTCGTCGTTCCTGTGCTGGATGATTGGCCGATGAGAGAGAGAGAGAGAGAGAGAGAGAGAGAGAGAGAGAGAGAGAGAGAGAGAGAGAGAGACAGACAGACAGACAGACAGACAGACAGACAGACACACATACAGACAGAGAGAGAGAGACAGACACACATAAGACAGAGAGAAGAGAAGACAGACACAGAGCGAAAGAAAGAGAAAGAAAGAGACCCAAAGACAGAGAAAGAGAGAACATACAAAAGAAAAGCACTACAAACAGGACAACGAAAATGAAGACGAGCCACACAGCTCTCTTCTCTCAGCTGCTTCCTAATTGTCTCTTGGGGGTTGCAGGGGGCGGGGGGTAGGGGGAGGAGGAGGAGGAGGGGAGGGGGTTCTCCTTCTCCGCTGCACATCTTCATCTATTTATATATTTCCCTGTTTGTTGGTTAGGGCAGTGTATCTACCTATACGCGTACACAATCACACAGAGACTTACATGTATAATCACGTATACTCATTGTGTGATATATTTGTCTCTCTGTCTGCGTCTGTTCTGTTTTGTAGTTTTTTTCTTTCTTTCTTTCTATCATCCGCAATTAATTCCTTTGTTTGACCTTGCATGATGGTTTACTTTATCTATTTTCTGTTGTGTCTTTTCTTTCTTTCATCGGTCTGTTCATCTGTCTATCTCATTCTATATTTGTCAGTTTCTTTATATGTCTATCCTCGCTCTCTCCTTCTTCCCCCCCCCCCTCCTCTCTCTTTTCTCTCTCTCTCTCTCTCACTCACTCTCTCCCTCTATATATCTGGCAATCTATCTATCTCCGACTCCTTCTCTCTTGCCCTCTCTTTCTTTATCTCCCTTTATCTTCCGACCTTCCTCCAACACTCCCTCCTTGTCTCTAATCCTGTTCCTTCCTCCATCTCTCTCCTTCCTCCCCCCCCCCACTCTCCCAGTCCCTCTCCCTTTCCTCCATTTGTTCCACTTAACTGCCTTTTAATTAACACTAATTTAGTCTCTTTCTTTTGTTTCATTCCCCATCCTCGCCTCCTTCCCCTTCCCCCTCTCCTCCCCCTTAGCTACCCCTTCCTATTCCTCTCTCCTTCTCCTTCCCCTTCCTCTCCCCCCCTTCCCCATTTCCCAATTCTCCTCCTTCTCCCTCCTCCCCTTCACCTCCCCCCCTCCTTTCCTACCTCCATTACCCTCCTCTTTCCTACCCCATTCCTCTCCTTCCCCATTCCCCTTTCTCCTCTCCTTTCCCTTCCCACTTCTCTATCCCTCCCCCTTCTCTGTCCCTCTCCTTTCCCGCTTCCCGCTTCCCCCTTTCTCTACTCCTTCTCCTTCCCCCTTCTCTATCCCTCCCCCTTCCTATCCCCTCCCCCTTGCCCTTCCCTCTCCTTCCCCGCTTCCCGCTTCTCCCTTTCTCTACTCCTCCTTCCCCTTCTCTATCCCCTCCCCTCCTGTCCTTCTCCTTCCCCGCTTCCCGCTTCCCCTTTCTCCTCTCCTTCCCCTTCCCCCTTCTCTATCCTCCCCCCTCCCCCTCCCCTTCCTTTCTTAATTCAACCCCATTCTCGTAATTAAAACAAGGACCGCCTCCTCTTCCGGCCAAGATTATTCGCGTCCAAGAAGCAGCTGATTAAGGTCTTTCCTCGGCCTGTTGCAAGCCCTCCATCCGACGTGATTGCCCCTCGTTGCAGCTGCGTCTCTCCCCTTGCAGCTGTTGTGGGTTGAGGGGGCGGTTGTGGCGGTTGTGGTGTGTTTAAGGGTAGGGTGTTGTGGGTTAAGGGAGCGGTTGTGGCGTGTTTAAGGTAGGGTGTTGTGGGTTGAGGGGCGGTTGTGAAGGGTAGGGTGTTGTGGATTTCGTGCGTCGTCTGGTGTTGGACGGGAGGGCAAGTATCGTCTTCGTTGCAGAGGTGGATGTGGATAGGATGGGATGTGGTGGTGATATTCAAGTGATAGAATGTAAAAGTTGGTAACTGCACTGTAAGATAATAGTTTTTTTTGTGGAATTAATAAATCATATAGTGAAAACATAAATTACTACCTTGGAATACTACGAATTAAAATAAGAAAACGTAATTGTGATAATAATGATAATAGTTCATAAGGATAAAAAAGATGATAGTTATTTTGTGGATTTAATAAAAGGATAAAGGAAGCATAATCTATTATCTTGGAATATTATATATTTATAAAAAAATGGCTAAAATATCACTAAGAATAAATCCTTTTAATATTCCTTCTCTCTGGATTACCTTTTCTGGCCAGAAGGAAACATCCTCCTTAAAGATAAGAACTAATTTTTCTTCATTCCTTTTGACCTTTTCGTTATCAGAAGTGGGCCTCTCTCTCTGTTTTCTCTTATTTTCTCTCTGTCTCTGTGTCTTTCTCTCTTTCTTTCTTTGTCTCGTTTTCTTATTTTTTCTCTCTTTCTCTCTCTCTTCACACACACACACTCTCTCTCTCTCTCTCTCTCTCTCTCTCTCCTCTCTCTCTCTCTCTCTCTCTCTCATCTCTCTCTCTCTCGTCTCTCTCTCATCCTCTCATTCTCTCCCATCTTCTAGTCTCTCTCTCCTCCCTTTCATTTTCTTTGTTTCTTTTGATTTCCTTTTCCACCTCCTTTCCACATCCTTCCATTTCTTCACTTCACGGCAAACCGTTGCTCCGTTTTTCCTTACCTTTTTCCCTCCTCTTTCCTCCTCGCATTCTTGGTCCCTGAGGTAAAGTCTCACCCTCTCCCTTCCTGTTTTCCCCTCACTTTTCACCTCACACTCTTGCCTCACGAAAAGCGGACGAGAAAAGCCTCATCGAAAACTTTTTGCGACTTTGGGCAAGTTTTCGCTTTTTTGGCAATAGATGGCGTTTCGGGTCGTTTCTGGGGCGGATTTTTTGCAATAGATGGGCGTTTTCGGTCGTTTCTTTGCCTTGTATGCATATACAAGACATCGTACCTATGTGAGCAGATACACAAGCACACATGCACTCATGCGCAGAGGTACACATATTAGAGAGAGAGAGAGAGAGAGAGAGAGAGAGAGAGAGAGAGAGAGAGAGAGAGAGAGAGAGAGAGAGGAGAGGGAGAAGAGAAAGAGAAAGAGAAAGAGAAAGAGAAAGAGAAGAGAAAGAGAAAAAAGAGAAAAGAGAAAGAGAAAGAGAAAGAAGAAAAGAGAGAAAGAGACAGAGAGAGACAGAGACAGAGAGCCAGAAAAAGAACAGAGCGAGCGAGAGCGAGAGAGAGAGAGTGAGAGTAGCGCCACAAAGAGAGACAATTTCAAAAGGCGAGAGTACCAGCAAGCCATTATGTCTAAGACCTCAGCTGAGCACAATTACTGCAC
>NW_020871840.1:338036-343036 GCF_003789085.1 Penaeus vannamei
TCGTGTATTTTCCTGACCTGGATTATCAGACATCTAACTGATACCTAATTGAATAATTCGTTAATTAACATATAATGTGATCTTGGTTATCAGATATGACATGCTATTCTGAATAATTCGTTAATTAATACTCATAATAATTAATACGTATACGGATAGGTCAGTACAGACACACGTAAAAATGTACAAAACTAAAGAATAGACCACATATATAAAGATGGGAGAGATAGAAGGGAAGAATCAGAAGAAAAAAGATGATGAAGAAAAGTAAGAAGAAGAGGAAAGAGAATACGATGATAAAAAAGTTAGAAGAGGAAGAGGATGATGAAAAAGAAAATAAAATCAAGAAGGTAAACGAAAATACACAGTCCACAGCGACCCCCACCCCTCCCTCCCTCCTCCTCCTCCCCTCCCCCCACTACCTTCCCCCGCACCTTGAATCCTCCCCCCCACACCCATTCTCAGTCCACCCCACACCCATTACGAAACACAGGTAAGTGAGCGGCTAATTACTGCAACTGGTATGCAAACTGCCGCCGTGAGGAGAGGCTGGAGCGCATAATGGGGCTGCGAGATAAACAGATCACGTGACGCCCATGATGCTCTGGCGGTTGCTCTTCCGGGGGGCGGGGGGGGGGGGGGATTGGGAGAATTAGCGCTGAGACGTTATATCTATAACAATCTATCTATCTCTGTTTATATATTTTTTTGTGTGTGCATGTTAAATATACATATATATATATATATATATATATATATATATATATATATATATATATAATATATATATATATATATATACATATACAATATATATAAAGATAGATAGATTAGATATATCAGATATAGATACAACACACCACAACACCCACACACACACACACACAGCACCCACACACACCACACACACACACACCACACAACACAACACACACACATCACATATATAATATATATATATATAATATAGTAGTAATATATACTATAGTATATATATAATGAATATCATAACCATCCAATGCACGGCTCATACACGAGTAAGGATAGCAGAAAGTATTCACTACACACACTCACCCCGTGGAAGGTCGGTATATACTGGAAAAGAGCAGAACAAATCCCAAATGCAGATAACCTGAGGTGCGCATTCCTCATGAAAAGATGGAATAATGCATGGCCGCATTTCATTTATATGCATGAATATTTATTACCCTCTCCAATCGGCGATTTCGCTGCCAATCGACACTCTGTTTCCCTCGCCCGCCAAATGCACGTGAAATGCAAGAGATGCCGAATCCCTAGATTGGAGAGGTTCATAAATAAATCATGAATAAATAGCGGCCCATTTATATCATATATATAATATACATACATAACATACACACACACACAACAACACACACACAGCAGCAGCACACACACACACACACACACACACACACACACACATATATATATATATATATATATAGTAGTATATATATATATATCATAATATATAATACTATATAATATATATATAATATAACTATATATATATATATATAACACACCATATATATTACATAATGTAATATATAATATATATAATATATATAATATATATATACTATTATATTATATATCATATAATATAATAATATATATATATACTATATATATATAATATATATATATATATATATATATATATTATATAGTACATCATATATTATATTTATATATTATATACTGTATAATACTATAATCATATATATTATATATTATATATAATATTATATATATATATATTATATATATATATATATTATATATATATAATATATATGTACATATATGTATACACACACACACACACAACACACACACACACACACACCATACATATATATATATATCAATATCATATATATATATCATATATATATATATATATATATCAACTGTGATGTGTGTGTTGTGTGTGGTGTGTGTGGTAATGTCGTGTGTGTGTGTGTGTGTGCTGTGCTGTGTTGGTGTGTTGTGATGTGGTGTGTATGTGTGTGTGTGTGTGTGTGTGTGTGTGTGTGTGTGTGTGGTGTGTGTGTGTATGTGTGTGGTTGTGTGTGTGATGTGTGGTGTGTGTGTGTGGTGTGTGTGGTGTGGTGTGTTGGTGTGTGTGTATGACAATGTTAGATGTTATACGAATGATCATGCTGTCACCCATGCAATCATGACCCATCACTCCTTATCATTTTCACAGTCCATTATCAAAATACACATGTTTATCATAATTAATCAAAAATCATTATCAATAATCATTTATCCTCCCTTAACATAATCATCATTACTATCATCATAATCATCCTCGATTATCAATCCTCATTCTCTACAAAGTCATAACCGGAACAATATCTTAACAGCCTAAAATTACTCCTTATTACCCTAATTAACTAATACGCGCATAGGCCTTTTTTTTTAAGAAGAAGACACAAAGAAATCATAATTAGCGTCCACATCGCTTTCCTCCACTATCGCGAAACAGCGTTCATAACACGGCGACGAAAGGCAGTGCAAAAGCCAATACACATCGCCAGTTGCATAGCAATGGAGGGGTGCTGAATTTTTAGCTTAACGCTGCATCGTCCCTCGTTGAATGACAAGGGGGGGGGGGTATTGGGGGGTGAGGGGAGGGAGGGAGAGGAGCGGGGGAGGGAGGGGGAGGGGAGGGGGAGAAGCATGGGGAGCGGAAAGGGGGAGGTGGGGGGGAGTGGGAAGGGAGGGGAGGGTAGGGAAGGGAAGGGGGGAGGGAAGGGGGAGGGCGGAAGGGGAGGGGGAAGGGGAGGGGGAAGGTAGGAAGGAAGGGGGAAGGAAGGTGAGGATATGGGAGGGAGATTGGGAGGGAAGGGGGGAAAGGAGGTGGAGGGAAGGGGGAAGGGAGGGGGGGAGGGAAAGGGGGAATGGAGGGGGGCGGGGAAGGAGGGGGGAGGTGAGAGGTGGGGGGGGAAGGGGGAAGGGGGTCGGGGGTGGGGGTGTTCCAGCGTCTCTTCCATGGGTTTTTGGGTTGCACTGGGGAGAGGGTATGTATAGGGGGAAGGGGAAAGAAGCGGGGGAGGGAGAGAAGAACAAGTGGAGGTTGTATTTGGGGGGGGGGGAGGTGGGATTTACGAGAGGGGGGTTTGTATTATAGGGGGTGCATACGAGGGGTTTACTGGAGGGGGGGGGGTTGTAGAAGAGAAACAGAAAGGGGGAGGGGGGTCGATTGGCAAAGAGAGAAGAGAAGAGAGAGAGAAGAGAAGAGAGAGAGAGAGAGAGAGAGAGAGGAAGGAGAGAGAGGGAGAGGAGAGAAGAGAGAAGAGAGAGAGAGAGAGAGAGAAAGAAGGAGAGAGAGAGAGAGAGAGGAAGAGAGAAGAGAGAGTGAGAAGAGAGAGAGAGAGGAGAGAGAGAGAGGAGATGAGAAAACTTCAAGCAAACATGGCAGACAAAAGCGAAACAAACACTATAGAGACCAACCAGAAAGTTGTTGAAAGTGGAATGATAATTTTGAGAACTCTTTCACATTTACGAGTAGAGGAACACTCCGAAATCTAGGACTTACACAAGAAGATAAATAATAATATATAATAATGATAATAATAGATAATAGATAAATATTATATATATTAATGAATAATAATAATATGAATAATAATAATAATAAGATAAGAAAGATAAGGAATTAAGATAAGAATAATAATATAATTGTCAATGATAATAATGAAAGCTAAATAAGTGAATGATGTAATAAAATAATAAAAACTATAATAATGGTATGTGATAATATAATAAATAACAATAATAATAATTAGTAATTATATATATAATAGTACATATATATATATAATATAATATATATAATAAATATATAATATCATATGAATAATATGATCAATAAAAATAATAATAAATAGAGAATATTCAATAATAAAATAAAAGTAATAATAATGATGGTAATGATGATAATATACAATAACAATAACCAAAACTATAGGATACGGGGTAAGATAATGATAGGATGGAGGTAAGACAGAAAGGGATAAAGAGAGGAAGTAGAAGTAGCAGTAAAAAAAGAGAGAGAGAAAAAAAACGAGAAGAGATTCCCAATAGCAGGAATACGAAGGAAAAATATTACAGGAGAGGGGAAAGATATGAATAGAATGGATTTAGGACAGAATAGGGATAAATAGAGGAATTAGAACATAGAATGATAAAGGCGAGAGAACGTGAGGAGAGTTCAATGAGGAGGACGAAGTAGAATAAGGATAAGGAGAATGAGTAGAACAAGCGGGAATTAATATCAGGAAAAGAGAGAAATTAACTAAGAAGTATATAGCTAGATGGGACAAAAGAAAAAAAACAAAAAAACACGAAAAAGCGAGATTGTGTGAATAAGAGCATGCAAAAAAGGAAGAATGGGGGGGGATGAAAACAAAGTAATTGTCACGTAAACAAGTCGATTGTAATGATAATTATGATTATGCAGAATTAATTTAAAAGAACGAAAAAAACAAAAAAGATGTATCACAGACTGGACTATTTAGACACACCGAAAATATGGTATTAAATAAAAATTCCACATATACAAAAACGATAAATAAAAAAATGATAAATAAAAATAAAAAAATGAAATAAATAAAACATAAAACAATGATAAATCAGATAATACTCTCACAAATCTTTCAAAAACACCACTCCACCAACAAAAAAAGAAAAAAAGAAAAAAAAAATCCAGTTTATAAACCGCATAAATCGTTTCTCAATAGATCATACAGTAGTCTATGATCCAAGGATGAGAGGAATCTTTTAACGGATGGAGCTGTAGAAAGTTTGTGAATTTTAAAACCATTGAAATCGTTCTTTTATCCCAGAATTATATTTTTTTTCCATTAATGGGAGATGGATAGGGGATGCAGAAGAGATAGATAGATGGAGGAATACAGAAAGAAGAGTGAATATTCCTAAATTCTATGTTTTTCCATTAAAGG
>NW_020871840.1:348036-355536 GCF_003789085.1 Penaeus vannamei
ACGGGGAAAAAGGAATTTAGATTTGGGCGGAATTTGCTGCTGTGGCTTTGCAGAAGTGCGTTGGTCTGTCAGGTTGACGCACGTGCAAATACAGATACAGACATACAGCTATCTGTCTGTCTATTCATCTATCTACATGTATGTATTCATATATGAATATATATGTATAATCTATGTATGCACACATACACACACACACACACACAAACACACAACACACCATACACATATATATGTATATATATATATATATATATATTATATATTATATATATATATATATATATATATATATATTATATATATATAATATATATATATATATTATATATATATATATATATAATATATACATATATACATATATACATATTATGTATATATATATATATATATATATATATTATATATATATATATATATATATATATATATAATATATATATATATTCACACACACATAAAGGCAGAAAGAGAATCAAATGACAGACGCAGAGAGAGAGAGAGAGAGCAGGCGAGCGAGCGAGCCCGATCCAGGCATCCAAACGGGACAAAGTGCCTGCAGTGCCTCCACGCCCCCCCTTTCTCCCTCTCCCCTCTCCCCGCTCCGACCCCGACTTACAGGTACTCCATCTCAAGAACATTTTTTTCTGACCTTCTCCCTCAATTCTTTGCCCTCCGTCCGTACTAAGAATGACCTGCAGCTTTTGTGCGTTTGGGAAATCAGCAGGAAATTTTGGGTACGTAAATATACCTGTCGGCAGAGAAGGCAAATGGAGTTTGATTTTATTTTCGCGATTGAATAAGTGATACAAAAGGTATCGGATACACACACAGACCCAAACACACACGCGCGGACACACACACATACACACAAGCAAAATAACAAACACATATAAGCACATTTATACACGATTTCACAAAACAATGCGAAAAATTAAATTTATTAGCGCATGTCTATCATGAATAGCAAAGATAAAAAGAAAGAGAAAAAATATCTTTGATACTTCTCCAGCCATAACTTTCCCTTTATCTCTCGTCCCTCTTCCTCCTCTCTTCTCCCATCTCCAATTTATCCTCCTTCATCTAATTACGAATCTTCTCCTCCCTTTCCAACCCTCGCTCGATCTTCATTGTCCAATTTGCTGACGGTAGATGGCGTTCTGTTTCAGCCTCCTCCAGATTTCCTTGGCTGAAGTCTTTGTTTTTTATTCTATTTCCGTCCCTTAATTTCTCTGAATACTTCTTTATTTGGTATTTACATTTGTTTGATATTTGTGTTTAAAAAATGCTTAATGTTCGGGGAAATGGAAATAAAAGTAAAGCTGAAATATCTGGAGCGTTCGTATAATGGACCCGGA
Organism: Penaeus vannamei; assembly: GCF_003789085.1. NCBI lineage: Eukaryota > Metazoa > Arthropoda > Malacostraca > Decapoda > Penaeidae > Penaeus > Penaeus vannamei. The sequence continues at coordinate 349,398 of NW_020871840.1, forward strand.
TTCAAAACAAACATTAGCCGAACGGTAGCAGACACTGATAAATACTTTCATTCATCTGCGTTACTGTTTGTTTATTAGCATAAGATAAAGCAACAAAAGTCATATGTAGCATTTTGCAAAAATTTGAACAGAGTGATGCTTGTTTTGATAATAGAATAAATGATAAAATCATAATATTTTTTTAGTCAAAACACACTACTTCAGTTTTACGAGGATTATCAAAAATAAAAGAATGGGAAGGAAAGAGGAAGAAGTTGTAAAACCTCTACACTGACTACCACACGGTAATCTTTGTTGATTTGAGACCTTTCTTTCATAATTCGCATACTGTCTTTCATTCTCTCTCTCTCTCTCTCTCTCTCTCTCTCTCCTTCTCCTCTCTCTCTCTCTCTCTCTCTCTCTTCTCTCTTCTCTTCTCTCTCGCTCCCTCTCCTCCCTCCTCTCCTCTCTTTCTGCCCCCCCATCTCTCTCTCTCTCTCTCTCTCTCTCTCTCTCTCTCTCTCTCTCTCTCGCTCAGTTCTCTCCTCTCTCTCTCTCTCTAAATAGCCATCAACAGAAGAAGGAGTGTTTTTGACTTGCTGTGACCTTGTTGACTTTTGCAACTAATCACTCAGACAATGGAGTCTATAAAGACCTTTCGGTTTAAGCGAACCAGTGCGTGACCGTGTACATACAATTTCTACAAAGATCGAAAGATTCGCACAAAGTGGACTACAAAGATCGAAAGAGACAAAGAAGAGAAAGAGTGTAGAAAAAGTGTCGACTACATCCTAAACATAAGAGAGATCCCCGTGAGAGTGACTCTTCGGCTTAGGAACTGATCTCGGTACACCTGTTCAAACAGTGACATCCCTGGCCATTTTCTCTGTTATGACCGAGATGGACTTCTTGGCAAGGAACGGACAAAGAACAAGCACAGTGAAAAGAAAGAGGGACAACAAAGTAACATGTCGGGAGAACTTGTATCACACAGCCATCTATGGGATTCAGGAGCGGATACGAACCTAGCAACACGGAAAGTCTTATGTGTCTCAATTCTTGAAAATGGCCCAGATTAAGAAAATCAGAGGAGCTGTATAATTAAAACTAGGTCTTAGGAATAATTATCTACGATGTTAAGATGAAGAAATTCTTGCACATATAACCACGACTAATGTAGAGAAACCCTAGAAGAGAGAGAGAGAGAGAGAGAAGAGAGAGAGAGAGAGAGAGAGAGAGAGAGAGAGAGAGAGAGAGAGAGAGAGAAGAGAAAGAGGGGAAAAAAGCCAAAGAGAAATTAGGACCGGTGAGGTCACAGACTCCAACGAAAAAAAAATCGACACGTTAAGCGTATTAATACTAATGACAAGACAACCACTCACTCTTAACTTACGAAGGGAAGAAAACGCCTCATACCATCAAAACTATTAATGAAACGGCACCTTACAGGAGTCCTGTCTTTAAATCACCAAATTATGCTCTAAATGTTAACAATACAAAATATGGACCTCACAATGCATTAATAGCTTTTCAGCAACTATAATTCCCGGGGAAAAAATGTTTACAGTGGTCTTTGGACAATAAAGGTTTACCTCTCTACAAAATGTAATGGAATGTGGAAATCCTCAGCTGACAACTGATGGGTCAGAGGGACTTGTAAATAAATAAATCAAAATCCCTCCTCTTTCTCTCTCTCTCTTCTCTCTCTCTTCTCTCTCTTCTCTTTCTTACTCCCTCTTTCTCTCTCCTCTCTCTTCAACTCCTCTCTCTCTCTCTCTCTCTCTTCTCCATATCTTCTCTTCGTCTCTTCGTCGCATCCTCTCTCTCTCTCTCTCTTAACCTCTCGTCCCCCCCTCCTTCTCTCTCTTTCTTACAAAGGACTTGTAATAATTAATTCAAATCCGCAGCCCTTTTCTCTTTATTTCTCTCTTCTTTCGTACTTTTCTCTCGCCTCTCTACTCTCTCTTACTTTTCCTTCTCTTCCTCTCATTCTCCTCGATCCTCTTCTCAGTCTCTCGTCTCTCTCTCTCTCTTTACCCTCTCTTCCCCGCTCTCTCTCTCTGTCTTTTTTTACTTTCCTTCCTCTTATCGTCTCGTGTCCAATCTCTTTCTTAACAACCTCTCACCTGCCCTCTTCTATTCTCTCTGCTCTCCCTCTCATTTCTTTCCTCACATCCCTCTCTCTATCCTCCCCCTTTCCTCCTTCTCCATTTCGCCTTACAGCCTCCTGGTGCATCTTCCTTTGCAGCCAGCATCTTCTGCCGTGGTACGTTCCGTCTAGTCTCGTCCACCCTCACAATCCGGCATAGCTCAAATGCGGTACGATCTCTTCTTGGTCACCCTCGCTCTTCTCCTTCCTCCTCCCCCCCCCCGCCTTTCTGTTCAATTTCGCCGTGCCCATTGACGGAGAAAGCGCGGTGTTGCCACGTCTTGGTAAGCGGCTTACCAACCTGAAGGTGTTTCAGAATAAACACGTCATTTCTGAGAAAAAGCCTGAAGACTTTCCCTTTCAGGAATTCTAAGAAATGAAGGAATAATATATAAACAAATCAAGAAAGTGCCACAGGCGTTTAAGCAAGCGAGGGATGGGATTTTGTGAAATTAATTTGGTATATGGAATTATGGAATTATGGAGAAGATAGTGAATTTTGTTAGGTGTGTAGATTTAGGTGTCCCTTTTTTTTGTCAGTGAGTTTTGAATTTAGCTTTTTATGGTCGGTAGTGAGGATGAAGGAATAAATGAAGGATAAGTTGAAGAACATGGATAATGAATGAAGAATTGAAGGAATGAATGACGGATAAGTCTGAAGAAAATAATAATGAAGAAATTGAGTGACGAATAAATGACGGATAAGTCTGAAGAAAAAGATAATAATGAAAATGAAGGAATAATGACGATAAGTCTGAGGAAAATGATAATGAGAGATTGAAAAATTCACGATAAGTCTGAAGAAATGATAATATGAAGAATTGAAGGAATAAATGACGGATAAGTCTGAAGAAAATGATTGAAGAATTAAATATGAAAGAAAATGATGAAGAATTGAAGGAAATGAATGACCTGAAGAAAATGAAGATCTGAAAAAATGATAATAATGGAATTGAAAGGGAATGAATGACGGATAAGTCTGAAGAAAATGTAATAATGAAAGAATTAAAGAATAATGGACGGGATAGAAAGAAAAAATGATAATATGAAGAATTGAAGGAATAAATGACGGATAAAGACTGAAGAAAATGATAATAATGAGAATTGAAGGAATAAATGACGGATAAGTCTGAAGAAAATGATATTAATGAAGAATTGAATTAGAAATGACGGATAAGTTTGAAGAAAATGATAATAATGAAGAATTGAAGGAATAAATGACGGATAAGACTGAAGAAAATGATAAATAATAGAATTGAAGGAATAAATGACGGATAAGTTATAAAAGAATGATAATAATGAAGAACTGAAAGAATTGACGGAAGAAGAATAAAATATAATGGATACTGACGGATAAAGTCTGAAGAAAATGATAATAATGAGAATTGAAAGGAATAAATGACGGATAAGTCTGAAGAAAATGATAATAATGAAAGAATTGAAGGATAAATGACGGATAAGTCTAAAGAAATGAGAAATAATGAAGAATTGAAGGAATAAATGACGGATAAGTCTGAAGAAAATGATAATAATGAAGAATTGAAGGAATAATGACGATAAGTCTGAAGAAAAAATGATAATGAAGAATTGAAGGAATAAATGACGGATAAGTAAGAAATGATAATGAAGAATTGAAGGAATAAATGACGGATAAGTCTGAAGAAAATGAGAATAATGAAGAATTGAAGGAATAAATGACGGATAAGTCTGAAGAAAATGATAATAATGAAGAATTGAAGGAATAAATGACGGATAAGTCTGAAGAAAATGAATAATAAGAATTGAAGGAATAAATGACGGATAAGTCTGAAGAAAATGATAATAATGAAGAATTGAAGGAATAAATGACGGATAAGTCTGAAGAAATGATAATAAATGAAGAATTGAAGGAATAAATGACGGATAAGTCTGAAGAAATGATAATAATGAAGAATTGAAGAAAATGACGGATAAGTCTGAAGAAATGATGGAAGAATTGAAGGAATAAATGACGGATAAGTCTGAAGAAAAGAAATAATGAAGAATTGAAGGAATAAATGACGGATAAGTCTGAAGAAAATGATAATAATGAAGAATTGAAGAATAAATGACGGATAAGTCTGAAGAAAATGATAATATGAAGAATTGAAGGAATAAATGAGGATAAGTCTGAAGAAAATGATATAATGAAGAATTGAAAAAATGACGGATAAGTCTGAAGAAAATGATAATAATGAAGAATTGAAGAATAATGACGGATAAGTCTGAAGAAATGATAATAATGAAGAATTGAAGGAATAAATGACGGATAAGTCTGAAGAAAATAATAATGAAGAATGAATAAATGACGGATAAGTCTGAAGAAAATGATAATAATGAAGAATTGAAGAATAAATGACGGATAAGTCTGAAGAAAATGATAATAATGAAGAATTGAAGGAATAAAATGACGGATAAGTCTGAAGAAAATGATAATAATGAAGAATTGAAGGAATAAATGACGGATAGTCTGAAGAAATGATAATAATGAAGAATTGAAGGAATAAATGACGGATAAGTCTGAAGAAATGATGATAATGAAGAATTGAAGGAATAAATGACGGATAAGTTGAAGAAAATGATATAATGAAGAATTGAAGAATAAATGACGGATAAGTAGAAAATGATAATAATGAAGAATTGAAGAATAAATGACGGATAAGTCTGAAGAAATGATAATAATGAAGAATTGAAGGAATAAATGACGGATAAGTCTGAAGAAAATGAAATAATGAAGAATTGAAGGAATAAATGACGGATAAGTCTGAAGAAAATGATATAATGAAGAATTGAAGGAATAAATGACGGATAAGTCTGAAGAAAATGATAATAATGAAGAATTGAAGGAATAAATGACGGATAAGTCTGAAGAAAATGAAATAATGAAGAATTGAAGGAATAAATGACGGATAAGTCGAAGAAAATGATAATAATGAAGAATTGAAGAAAAATGACGGATAAGTCTGAAGAAAATGAAATAATGAAGAATTGAAGGAATAAATGACGGATAAGTCTGAAGAAAATGATAATAATGAAGAATTGAAGGAATAAATGACGGATAAGTCTGAAGAAAATGATGAATAATGAAGAATTGAAGAATAAATGACGGATAGTCTGAAGAAATGATAATAATGAAGAATTGAAGAATAAATGATAAGTCTGAAGAAAATGATGATAATGAAGAATTGAAGAATAAATGACGGATAAGTCTGAAGAAAAATGATGAATAATGAAGAATTGAAGGAATAAATGACGGATAAGTCTGAAGAAAATGATAATAATGAAGAATTGAAGGAATAAATGACGGATAAGTCTGAAGAAAATGAAGAATTGAAGGAATAAATGACGGATAAGTCTGAAGAAAATGATAATAATGAAGAATTGAAGGAATAATGACGGATAAGTCTGAAGAAAATGATAATAATGAAGAATTGAAGAATAAATGACGGATAAGTCTGAAGAAAATGATAATAATGAAGAATTGAAGGAATAAATGACGGATAAGTCTGAAGAAAATGATAATAATGAAGAATTGAAGGAATAAATGACGGATAAGTCTGAAGAAAATGATAATAATGAAGAATTGAAGGAATAAATGACGGATAAGTCTGAAGAAAATGATAATAATGAAGAATTGAAGGAATAAATGACGGATAAGTCTGAGAAAATGATAATATGAAGATTGAAGGAATAAATGACGGATAAGTCTGAAGAAAATGATAATAATGAAGAATTGAAGGAATAAATGACGGATAAGTCTGAAGAAAATGATAATAATGAAGAATTGAAGGAATAAATGACGGATAAGTTTGAAGAAAAAGATAATAATGAAGAATTGAAGGAATAAATGACGGATAAGTCTGAGAAAATGATAATAATGAAGAATTGAAGGAATAAATGACGGATAAGTCTGAAGAAAATGATAATAAAGAAGAATTGAAGAATAAATGACGGATAACTGAAGAAAATGATAATAATGAAGAATTGAAGGAA
>NW_020871840.1:370536-375536 GCF_003789085.1 Penaeus vannamei
TGCATTTTGGCTGAATGATGCACGAAGCTTAGAGGAAACGCGCACAAGGTCGTGCTTTTAGCTGCATATATGCAACAACGAAAACAGAGAATAGCGAAGTGAATGAGGATATTTTTTTTTTTGGGGGGGGGGGGCGGGGGGGGGGCACGCAACGAGCAACAAAGTGAATGAGGATATTTTTTTTTTCAGGGGGGGGGGGAGGCAAGCAACGAGCAATTCCTACCTTTGTTCTTGAATGTTGCTACGGGAGAAGATTAAGTGTTGTTTTAGTATGTGCTTATAAGACGGGGCGGTAACCCTAAAGTTAATGCTGCGGCTGTTTCCATTTTCGGTAGTTAATGGCTGCTGCTCTCTCCATTCGCCGATTTTCTCCTGTCTATTGCTCTGTCTCTTTGTCGCGGCTCTGCATGTCTGAGTGAATCTCTATAAAACGGCAGGTCGTGCTTTTAGCTGCATATATGCAACAACAAAAGCAGAGTAAATTGTGAAGTAAACGTTTTTTTTTTTTTTTTTTTTTTTTTTTTATTTGCAAACCTTTGCTCTAAAATGTTACATTATACTGGGGTAGATTAAGTGTTGTTTTAGTATGGCCACAAAGTTAATGCTACAGGTGTTTTCATTAACGCGGTAGCTAATGCCTACTGCTCTCTCAAATTCATATTCAAGTTAAAATTCAAACATTTATTCGTGAAATGGTACAAGATGCATAATTTCACAAAACATTCAAGAAAAATAAAACACAAATAAAGCAAATACCAAAATACAATTCTTAAGAACATATAATAGTTCAACTAAGCCTAAATCTGAACATATAATTGTTAGAAATACTTGAGGAAATAAGGAGTCGAGCAGTACACAGATGAATCAATAAATAATTAACTTCATGTACTGACATCTTACATTACATGGGACTTTCCTGACGCTGAAGTAATTATTTGGTCATGTTGGTTTCCATGTCATTGATTATTCTTTATTTTCGTTTTTAATCTAGTGTTATCATAGTTAAAACGGTCCATCATGTCCAAATTATTTTTTCCAATAGGTTGTAGATATTCCTATACATTGCATGTTGTTGAGACCCCGTCTTCTAGATAGGCATAAAAATAATTAATTAATTAATAACAAGAACAGATAAAGGAATTTTGAATTTATGGATACAAATCAAGGAAACTATTTTTTAGTTACGAGTTTTAATTGCCAAATCAAATTGTCAAATGATCTCATGGACAATGTACAATTCCGATAAAAAAAATGTTATGACTATCATCGTTCAAACCATTTATGAAAAATCCGAACATTCTGCAATAACCCTGTTCTTCAGCACTCATTGAACTGATGAACGTTGGTATAAGAACATTATCCATTCTTAGAGGAAGATTAAGGAAATACCTAATAGCTATTCTCTAGGCTTTACGCTGAGTCATCTTAGCTAGTTGATATATTCACTAACTGGCAACTATACAGACTAGTGCATTGAGCATTAAATAGCTTACATTTCGTTGCAGAATCAAGTTGCTGGAATTTCCTTTTTTATACAATTACTTATCACATTCAGATCCTTGGCAATATTCTCAACTGAATATAGTCGCCTCTTGAAGATAACCAGTGTTCGAGATAAAGATAAAGACGATAGATAATGATAGATAAAGGGACGTTATCAATATAGATCGGCGTAGGGGCTTGATCTGACGAATCTTCTCCCCGATCATGAACATCCCATGCACATAGACCCATAAAGTGTCTCTTGGATAAGGAAATATAATGGGGTTGTGATGGGCGGTTGTCATGCGGGCAGTACGGAGTTTGGCGCGGTGTGGGCGGCTGCAGGGCGGGGACAGGAAAGCTCTTGGCCGCACGCCCGCAAAGTCGCCACGCCCATCACCACGTATTAAATCGTAGTTGAAATCACGACCCATTATTACGTCATGATCAGAATATTGAAGGCACAGAGAATCTATTTCGTCAGGTAAGCTGTTAAACACGTCAGTGAATTCATGTGATTGAATAGGCCTATAAAATGACATTATTAGCCTGTTGTGATGATGCGTTTCGTATTTCATGGCGCATAGGCTCGGCGATGAGGTGAGTAATGGCACGGTGGAAGCCTTGGCACTCTGCCTCCACGGAATCCCAGTGCCCCTTTGCCCCCACCCACTCCCCACCCCCGCCTCAGCTTCGTACAACCCATGGGCCGGATTCACTAACATACGATCGTAACTCATTTACCAGCGGTCATTTACCATTGCGTTTACCAGCGATGGCAAAGCGGGATTCACGAAGAAATGGTAATTTGGATCAGCTGAGTTAAATCGTAAATCGACTCGTTCTAATGGTAGCCAACAGAGGGCTCTGTAAAGCAGTTCCACCAATCAGCGAGCGCCATACATAATCTCTTAGGTTCCTTCGGCCAATCACGTAACATGTAAACAAAACTAGACACAGCGAGATTGTTTAAATAATCGCCAGAGCTAAATCACTATTTAAGCACATGTAGAAAAGAAGAATATATTTATTTGATTATATCCATCATGTGAGATATATATTTACTGTATAGATATGAACCAATACAAACACTGTTATATTAATATATTATTGTTGACTCAAACCAAAGAGACAGTCGAAACAGCTTTTTATTTACATATTTTTCATAATTGTTAGACAAAGAAACCGGACAGCAATTTTTTTTATTCATCGCCATTTGTTGTCAAAGGAAATACTCAAGCTTATTCTTGCCCATGCAGTTTATTGTCAAAATGCCGACAGACACATATATTGCTATACTCGTTTAGCGTTGGTATTGCCAGTTTATATATCAGCAAGGTAGTTTTTTCTCTAGCATTTGTAATAATTATGTGAGAGAAGAATTATTTAAGAGTTCACTTATTTATTGATTCCATGCATTCTAGTATAATGTAGGCCTATAATTTTGCGAGAATTTGTGTGGATTTTATTCTTGCTAGTTTCTTGTGAAATTAGCATTTCTTCACTATGTCCGCATTGTGATATCTGTTTGCCATCATATTAGTTCCACCAGGTGTAAAAACAAACCCAAAACCTTGCTTAGATATTGATATTTTGACGAGATAACACGTGATGACGTCATCTTCCCAGAAGTTACCAGTGCTCTGATCACTGGTAAAATTTACCATGGTAACTCCAATGGCAAGTTGTTATTGAATACGATCGCTGTCTGTTTACCATGGTAACTATAGCTTACCAGTGATTTTACCATCGTAAGTGCGTTTGTGAATCCAGGCCCATGTTTGGTAGTGCATGATAAGAACACCTTGATATTCCTTTGAAAATTTTGAATTGAAGCTCATATAGTCAATGTTCCTGCTTCAGTAACATCGAGCAATCATTAAAGAACTTAGAATTTATAATTTCTATACGTAATTAAAACCTTGACAATCAAAACTTGTATCTAAAAAAAAATCGTTTCCTTGATTGGTACCCATATATTAAATTCAAACACCCTTTATCTGTTATTGTTATTACTTAATTATCTTCATGCCTATCTAGAAGACGGGGTTTCAACAATATTCGTGTCTGTATTAATTCCAACCTGGTTTGTTCGTGAATTGACCTTGAACTCACGTAAAAATTGACCTCACGTAAGAATATGCAAATGAAGTTGCACATTATATATAAAATATATATATATAATATATATATAATAATATATATATATATATATATATATTATATATATATATATATTAGTAATCCGGGAAGGTCTCTGTCCAACAACGGATTCTAAAAGGCTAAAAGAATAGAATATGATAGAATGTCTTGATGTCTGTGAGTATATGTGTTTATGCAAACTTCAAAGAAAGATTTCCGGCTGATTCACATTTCAGAAAAAAATAGAAAATAAATAATAATAGATAAATAAAATCACAAAAAAAAAAAAAAAGAAAAGAAAAAAGAAAAAAATAGTAAATAGAAATTGAAAACAAACCCAAGAGGACTCAAGTCGGAATACTCCCTGGGTCCTCCCCCCCCCCTCCCGTCCACTGAGACTTTGGAAGGTAGGGGAATCCCCGTGTTTTGGAACTTTTAGATGTGGCACATTTTCCGGGATTTTTCTGTATTTTCCTTTTTTTTTTTTTTTTTTGAAGGGGGGTGATATTTTTTGTTTGTTTATTTCTGGCTTATCTTTCCGAAAATCTCATATGATTTTAGTCGTTTTTTTTTTTTTTTTTACTTTATCTTCTTTTCTTATTTATTTCTCTCTCTCTCTCTCTCTCTCTCTCTCTCTCTCTCTCTCTCTCTCTCTCTCTCTCTCTCTCTCTCTCTCTCTCTCTCTCTCTCTCTCTCTCTCTGTCTCTCTCTCTCTCTCTTCAGTTTCAGAGCTTAAAGAAACTTCTTCTGTTCATGTCGTTTTCCAGCTGTTGTGATGTTTCCTTTTCTTTTGTCAGCTGGGACACTCTAGCACAGCTGGATGTATCAGGCAGATGATATCATCCTTGTGATAAGAATATAGCCTTGAATTTCTCTGGGTCTGTTATTTGTAAATTGAATGACATGAATATATCTGTGGACTTTAAAAATGATAAATACATATATGAAAAGGATAAATAGAAATAGATTAGATAATGATAATATTAACAATAATAATGATGAGTAAAATAGGATGATGATAACAACAACAACAATATAATGATAATGATGATGATGATGATGATGATGATGATAATAATGATAATAATGATAATAATTATGACTATGGTGCTTGATAATAACAGCAATAATAATAATGATAAGACTGATGATAACAATGATACTGATAAGAATGATATCAATAATGAAAATGATAAAAATAATGATAAAGATAATAAACATTTTTTCTCTATCTACAATCAGATAGACCTTTAAGAAAAACGTAGGTTCATATCAATTTACTGTGTTTGTATACGATGAATTTTCAACTAAATGAACCATCACAGTCACTGAATGTTGCAAAGAGTGTTCATGGTTAAACATCAAACACTGTTATA
>NW_020871840.1:387027-424696 GCF_003789085.1 Penaeus vannamei
TATATATACAATGCATATTTTCACGCGAAAGGGTTTAATCTCCTGGATGCATCTTTTGTCGTTTTGATCTTTCTCTCTCTCGGGTTCTCCTCTCTTCTCTCTCTCTCTCTCTTCTCTCTCTCTCTCTTCTCTCTCTCTCTCTCTCTCTACTCTCTCTTTCTTCTCCTTCTCTCTTTTTTTTTTTTGTTTTGGGGGAAGGGGGGAAATTCTAGCGGAGGTCAAGGTGACTTTTTTTTCTCTTCTTTAATTCGCGTGGAGAAAACAGGTCAAGGTCAGTTTTTTTTTGGAAGTCGTTGTAGGATACAAACAAACAAACAAAGTCGATATAATCCGGTAATACAGGATACGAAGACTTATAAACAATTGGAATTTATTTGTTGTATTGTGTCGCATTGGCCAAATACACCAGTTCCTCCAGATTAATATGAATCACGCACACAGCAAAAATAAATAAATAATAAATAAATATAAAAAATAAAAAGCAACACTGACAACCTATAAATAAATAAACATAATCATCCTCCTAAGCAACGGATTTTTTTTCTTAAAATATATCTATATAAGGTGTCTATCTGTCTATTTAACTATCTATCTAATCTTATATATTCATATCTATCTATTTATTATATATTATATATCTACCTATACTCATATCTACCTATCTATTTACCATCTATCTATCTATTACCTGATATGTCTCTCAATCTTATCTACCTAACTATTTATCTATCAAACCTATCAAAATCTAGTCTAGCCATATCTATTATATCTATCTTCCCTATCTATCTATCTACCTTATGTTCTCACAATCATCTATGTATCTACCTCAAATTTACCTCGTATCAAACCTATCAAGAATGCCACGGTTTCTACCTATTAATTAAATCTATCAAATCTAACAATCTATCAAATGTAACGAGAACTATCATAAACGCTATCTATCATCTAGTTATCTAGCTATCTACTATCTATCTCAGTTATCGTATCTAGTTCTATCTATCTTATTCATATCATATCTATCTATCTATATGCGCTTTATTATTTCGCCCAAAAATGGACTCAGAAAACCTCCATAACACCGTGCAATAATAATCAATTTCAGAATTAAAGACGTAAACTAAATTATCGACGAACTTCAAACTCAAAATCAAAAACCTGTTAATTTAAAAAAAAAGGTAATGAGTCATAAACCGAATCCACGATCAGCTGCAAATGTAATTAATTGGAGAGCTATTAACTTAATTACCAACAAGCCATAAATCGAAAAACCACAGTGAGTTAGTGGATTATTAGTGATTAATTAGTGATTAAATTATTTGTGATTAAACTTGAATTAGATGAAACGCAAAACAGGGTTAGCGAAGAATAATCTAATTAACGACGCCCTTAATTAACGTCATCAATTTAATCAGTTAACGTCATCAATGATCGACCGTTTTCACAATCGAATTAAATTCAATCGAATAAACTGCTACTAACAGTCCCTTTCAGCTGTAAATTTCAATCGAATTAAACTACAAATTAATTTACCTTTCAGCCATAAACTTCAATCAAAATAAACCCCAACTATAGACCTCTCACCCTATAAAACTCCAAACCGAAATAAACCCCAACTTTGAAACCTTCAGCCATTACTCCAACCGAAATATACGCCCAACTTTTAACCTCCCAGCCATAAATTTCCAATAAATCCAACCAAAACAAACCGCACTTGAAACTCTCAGCCATATAACTCCAACCAAAACAACCCCAACTTTGAAACCTCTCAGCCATATAACTCCAACCGAAATAACCCCAATTGAACCTCACCACCATAAACTCCAAACCAAAATAACCCCAACTTGAACCTCTCAGCCAAAACTCCACGAGAATAAACCCCAACTTGAACCTCCCAGCCAATAAACTTCATAAACTCCAACCAAAATAACCCCCAACTGAACCTACTCAGCCATGTAACCCAACCAAATAAACCCATAACCTCTCAGCCATAAACTCAACCGAAATTAAACCCAACTCTGAACCTTCTCGCCATAACTCCAATACAAACAAACACCACTTGAACCTCTCACATAAACTCCAACCGAAATCAACCCCAACTTAACCTCGTCAGCCATAAACTCCAACCGAAATAAACCCCAACTTGAACCTCCACAAACTCCAATCAAACAACCCGCACTTGACCTCTCAAGGCCATAAACCTCCAATCAAAACAAACCCACTGACTCTCAGCATAAACTCCAACCGAAATATAACCAACTTAACCTCTCATCCATAAACTTCACGAAATAAACCCCAACTTGAACCTTCTCAGCCATTAAACTCCAACCGAAAACCCCACTTGAACTCCCAGCATAAATCCAACCAAAATAAACCCAACTGAACCTCTCCCACAGCCATAACTCAACCAAGATAACCCCAATTGAAACCTCCCAGCCCAAAACTCCAACCAAATAAACCCAACTATGAACCTTACTCCCACCATAAACCAACCAAAATTAAAACCCCAACTTGAACCTCCAGCCAAAACTCACAAAAATAACCCCAACTTGAAACCTCTCCCAACAATAAACTCCAAACCAAAATAAACCCCAACTTGAACCTCCCAGCCATAAACTCCAACCGAAATAAACCCCAACGTTGAAACCTCCAGCCATAAACTCCAACCGAAATCAACCCCAACTTAACCTCTCCAGCCATAACTCCAACCAAAATAAACCCCAACTTGAACTCCCAGCCCATAAACTCCAACAAAACTAAGCCCCAACTTGAACCTCTCCACCATACTCCAACCAAAATAACCCAACCTTGAAACCTCCCCAGGCCAATTAAAACTCAACCCAAAATAAACCCCAACTTGAATCCCACCATAACTCCAAACCAAAATAAACCAACTTGACCTCTCCCAACAGCATAAACTCAACCAAAAATAAACCCCAACTTGAACCTTCCCAAGCCATAAACTCAACCAAAATTTAAACCCCACTATGAACCTCCAGCCATAACTCCAAACCAAATAAACCCCAACTGAACCCTCCAACCATAAACTCAACCAAAATAACCCCAACTTGAAACCTCCAGCCATAAACTCCAACCAAAATAAACCCCCAACTTGGACCTCTCAGCATTTAACTCCAACCGAAATAAACAGTTATTAACGTCCTCTTAAGCCATTAATTCAATCAAAATAAAGACTGAAATCAAAGAAACCCCAACCTTGAACCTCCGCCATAAACTATTCCATAAACTTCAATCAAAACAAACCCCAACTTGAACACTCTCAGCCATAAAACTTCCATAAACTTTAATCAAAATCAACCCCAACTTGAACCTCCCAGCCATAAACTTTCCATAAACTCCAATCAAAACAAACCCCAACTTAACTCAGCCATTAACCCCAACCAAATAAACCCCACTAGGCCATAAACTCCAATCAAAACAAACCCCAACTTGAACCTCTCAGCCATAAACTTTCCATAAACTTCAATCAAAACAAACCCCAACTTAACTCAGCCATAAACTCCAACCAAAACAAACCCCAACTTGAACCTCTCACCCATAAACTTTCCATAAACTTCAATCAAAACAAAACCCAACTTAACTCAGCCATAAACTCCAACCAAAACAAACCCCAACTTGAACCTCTCACCATAAACTTTCCATAAACTTTCAATCAAAAAAACCCAACTTAACTCAGCCATAAACTCCAACCAAAACAAACCCACTTGAACCTCTCACCATAAACTTTCCATACTTCAATCAAAACAAACCCCAACTTAACTCAGCCATAAACTCCAACCAAAACAAACCCCAACTTGAACCTCTCAGCCATAAACTTTCCATAAACTTCAATCAAAACCAAACCCAACTTAACTCAGCCATAAACTCAACCAAAACAAACCCCAACTTGAACCTCTCAGCCATAAACTTTCCAAAACTTCAATCAAAACAAACCCCCAACTTAACTCAGCCATAAACTCCAACCAAAACAAACCCCAACTTGAACCTCTCACCCATAAACTTTCCATAAACTTCAATCAAAACAAACCCCCAACTTAACTCAGCCATAAACTCCAACCAAAACAAACCCCAACTTGAACCTCTCACCCATAAACTTTCCATAAACTTCAATCAAAAAACAAACCCAACTTAACTCAGCCATAAACTCCAACCAAAACAAACCCCAACTTGAAACCTCTCACCCATAAACTTTCCATTAAACTTCAATCAAAACAAACCCAACTTAACTCAGCCATAAACTCCAACCAAAACAAACCCAATTGAACCTCACCATAAACTTTCCATATAAACTTCAATCAAACAAACCCCAACTTAACTCAGCCATAAACTCCAACCAAAACAAACCCCAACTTGAACCTCTCACCCATAAACTTTCCATAAACTTCAATCAAAACAAACCCCAACTTAACTCAGCCATAACTCAACCAAACAAACCCCAACTTAACATAAACTTTCCCATAAACTTCAATCAAACAAACCCCAACTTAACTCAGCCATAAACTCCAACCAAAACAAACCCCAACTTGAACCTCTCACCCATAAACTTTCATAAACTTCAATCAAAACAAAACCCCAACTTAACTCAGCCATAAACTCCAACCAAAACAAACCCAACTTGAACCTCTCACCATAAACTTTCCATAAACTTCAATCAAAACAAACCCCAACTTAACTCAGCCATAAACTCCAACCAAAACAAACCCCAACTTGAACCTCTCAGCCATAAACTTTCCATAAACTTCAATCAAAACAAACCCCAACTTAACTCAGCCATAAACTCCAACCAAAACAAACCCCAACTTGAACCTCTCAGCCATAAACTTTCCATAAACTTCAATCAAAACAAACCCCAATTAACTCAGCCAACTCCAACCAAAACAAACCCCAACTTGAACCTCTCACCCATAAACTTTCCATAAACTTCAATCAAAACAAACCCCAACTTAACTCAGCCATAAACTCCAACCAAAACAAACCCCAACTTGAACCTCTCACCCATAAACTTTCCATAAACTCCAATCAAAACAAACCCCAACTTAACTCAGCCATAAACTCCAACCAAACAAACCCCAACTTGAACCTCTCACCATAAACTTTCCATAAACTTCAATCAAACAAACCCCAACTTAACTCAGCCATAAACTCCAACCAAAACAAACCCCAACTGAACCTCTCAGCCATAAACTTTCCATAAACTTCATCAAAACAAACCCCAACTTAACTCAGCCATAAACTCCAACCAAAACAAACCCCAACTTGAACTCAGCCATAAACTCCAACCAAAAAAACCCAACTTGAACTCTCACCCAACTTCCATAAACTTCAATCAAAACAAACCCCAACTTAACTCAGCCATAAACTCCAACCAAAAACAACCCAACTTCTCAGCCATAAACTTTCCATAAACTTCAATCAAAACAAACCCCAACTTAACTCAGCCATAAACTCCAACCAAAACAAACCCCAACTTGAACCTCTCAGCCATAAAACTTTCCATAAACTTCAATCAAACAAAACCCCAACTTAACTCAGCCATAAACTCCAACCAAAACAAACCCCAACTTGAACCTCTCACCCATAAACTTTCCATAAACTTCAATCAAAACAAAACCCCAACTAACTCAGCCATAAACTCCAACCAAAACAAACCCCAACTTGAACTCTCACCATAAACTTCCATAAACTTCAATCAAAAAACCCAACTTACTCAGCCATAAACTCCAACCAAAAAAAACCCCAACTTGAACTCTCAGCCATAAACTTTCCATAAACTTCAATCAAAAACAAACCCCAACTTAACTCAGCCATAAACTCCAACCAAACAAACCCCAAGAACCTCTCACCCATAAACTTTCCATAAACTTCATCAAAACAAACCAACTTAAACTCAGCCACTCCAACCAAACAAACCCCAACTTGAACCTCTCAGCCATAACTTCCATAAACTTCAATCAAAACAAACCCCAACTAACTCAGCCACTCCAACCAAAACAAACCCCAACTTGAACCTCTAGCCATAAACTTTCCATAAACTTCAATCAAAACAAACCCAACTTAACTCAGCCATAAACTCAACCAAAACAAACCCCAACTTTGAACCTCTCACCCATAAACTTTCCATAAACCAAAACAAACCCAACTAACTCAATAAACTCCAACCAAAACAAACCCCACTTGAACCTCTCAGCCATAAACTTTCCATAAACTCCAATCAAAATAAACAGTAAACTTGGCGAGGATCAATTAACTTAATGATATGCACGAGTTCCCTTCGCTTCTCGTGACGTCATCGTTCCCTGTCACCCGTGTTTCGTGTACGTTTTTTGGTGTGTGTGTGTTGTGTGTGTGTGTGTGTGTGTGTGTGTGTGTGTGTGTGTGTGTGTGTGTGTGTGTGTGTGTGTGTGTGTGTGTGTGTGTGTGTGTGTGTGTGTGTGTGTGTGTGAAAAAATGAAAGAGAAAAAAAGGAGAAAGAGAGAGTGAGAGAGAAAATAGAATGCAGCACAGTAAAAAAAAATATATATATATATATATATAAATAATATCAAAATAACAATAACAATACCAACAAATCACCACCATCACAAAAACAGCATATCCACCAACAAAATAATAAAAAAAAATAGAAAATCCAAGTAACACCGACCGACAGACACAGACAGACAGAGAACAGGACACGGCCGACAGACAGACAGACACGGATCGACTCCCAGACAGACAGACAGACAGACAGAACACGGTCGACTCCCAGACAGACAGACAGACACGGTCGACTTCCCAGACAGACAGACAGACAGACACCGTCGACTCCCAGACAGACACGTCGACTCGAGCAGACAGACAGACACGGTCGACTCCCCAGACAGACACGGTCTCAGACAGACAGACAGACAGACCGACTACGGTGACTCCAGACAGACAGCGGTCGACTCCCAGACAGAAACCAGTGATCTGGAAGCTGTGTCCCACAACCAGACTTGCCCCTCCCCCCCCTCCCCCCCATAAAATGTCTTTTCGTCACGCAATCGCTCTTTTAATCTCGCTTTCCCTATTTATCCCTTTTTCTTAATTTCTTCTTCTTTACTCGCTTATTTCCCCATTTTCCTCTTTCTATTTTGGGTGCGATTTAATGTCTCGTTTATTTTTTTTTTTTTTTTTGGTATAAATCTATCCACTTTCCGGCTAGTCTTTGATTGTCCCTTTCACCTCATTATTGGCGTTTGCTTCTTACTCCCCAGATTTCTTCTTTCTATTCTGTGTGTCTTTTCATCTCTCGTTTATATCTTGTTTTGTTTTGTTTTTAAATTTTTCTTCTATATTCCTTTATTCGCTTTTGAGTTTGTCTCTTTCATTCGTCTCTTGTTTACTTCTCTTATTCTCTCATTCACCTTATTATTCTTGTTTGCACCTTATTCCCCAGATTTTTTCTTAGCTTTGGTGTTGTCTTCTTAATCTGTCTTCGTCTTTGTCTCTTCTCCCTCCTTTCTTTTCTTTCTTTCCTTCTTCTCTTTCCCTCCTCCCCCTCTCTCTCTCCGTCTCCCTCTATTCTTCTCTCTCCCCTCTAGTCTGTCATTTTCGGAACTTCTCTTTTCCTCAATCAGACCTCTCCCTCCCTCCCTCCCTCCCTGTCCTCCCTCCCTCCCTCCCTCCCTCCCTCCCTCTCCTCCCTCCCTCCCTCTTTCTTTTCTTTCTTTCTTTCTTTCTTTCTTTCTTTCTTTCCTCTCTCTCTCCTTCTCCTTCTCTCTCTTCTCTCTCTCCTCTCTCTCTCTCTCCCTCCCTCCCTCTCCCTCCCTCCCTCTATTCTCACATGAAACAGAGCCGCAAAATTAGAACTGAAAACGAACATAAAATTTCGGGACTTATGAATGGTTCCTCATCAGACGAAGCTAATAACAGAAAGAAACCGTATCATATGTGGGGTCGATTCTGTCTTTTTTATTTTTTTTATCTTTTTGTCTTCTTTTTTCTTTCTTTCTTTCTTAATTAATGTTTAGTCTGAACTGCGTGTGTTGAAGACAGGAGGGAGGGAGGGAGAGGGAGGGGAGAGGGAGAGAGGGGAGTGGGAGAGAGGGGAGTGAAGAGAGAGGAGAGAGAGGGAGGGAGGGAGGGAGGGGAGGAGGGGAGAGAGAGAGAGAGAGAGAGAAGAGAGAGAGAGAGAGAGAGAAGAGATGAGAGAGAGATGAGAGTGAGAGAGGAGAGAGAGAGAGAGACCGAGAGAATGAGAGGGTATGAGAAGAGGCATGAGTGGCGCGAGCGGATAAGGAATCTTGATGGAGGGGAGGAGAGAGGGAGGGAGGAGGGACGAGGAGAGGACGAGTGAGAAGAGGGAGACAGAGGGCACATGTCCCTCAGTGGGCGTGAGAGAGAGATGGAGGTGCTCTCAATTGAATCAAGGGTCAGAACTCGGACTCATCAGAGAGAGAGATAGGAGGAAGATTGAGAGGGAGAGGAGAGGGATCAGGAGAGCGCAGAGAGAGGAGAGAAGATGAGAGATCCCGGAGGACAGGAGAGAGAGAGAGAGAAGAGAGAGAGATTGAGAGAGATGAGACGAGAGTAGAAGAGAGAGTGAGAGATGAGGAGAGAAGAGAGGGCAGGGGGGGGGAGAGGGAGAGGAGACGGGACGAGAGGGAGAGGGGGAGTGGGAGGAGGGGAGTGGGAGAGAAGAGAGATTGCAAGTGAGAAGCAGAGAGAGAGAGAGAGAGGAAAGAGAGAGAGAGAAGAGAGGAGAGAGGAGGGGAGAGAGGGAGAAGAAGGGAGAGAGGAGGAGAGGAGAGAGGGGGAGAGGGGAGAGAGGGGAGTGGAGAGAGGGTGTGGAGCGAGAGAGAGGAGTGAGGAGAGAGAGAGAGAAGAGTAGAGGAAGGGAGAGGCGGGAGAGAGGGAGGGGAGAGGAGGAGAGGGGAGAGAGGGAGAGAGGGGGAGAGGGAGAGAGAGTGGAGGAGGGGAGAGGGAGAGAGGGAGTGGGAGAGAGGGGAGTGGGAGAGGAGAGAGAGGGAGTTGAGAGAGAGAGAGAGAGGAAGAGAGAGGGAGAGGGAGATGGAGAGAGGGGAGTGGAGAGAGGGGAGTGGAGAAGAGAGGGGAGAGGGAAGAGGGGAGTGGGAGAGAGGGAGAGGGAGAGGAGAGGGAGAGGGGAGGGAGAGGGAGAGGGAGAGGGAGAGGGAGAGAGAGGGAGAGAGAGAGGAGAGAGGGAGAGAGAAGAGAGAGAGAGGAGAGAGAGGAGAGAGAGAGAGAGAGAGAGAGAGAGAGAGAGAGAGAGAGAGAGAGAGAGAGAGGGGGGAGGAGGAGAGAGTTTCTCCCATTCACCCCTTTTGTGTTTCTCTTACCTCCTTCCTCTCCTCTCCTCCATTTTTGTCTTTATTCCCCTTCTCCTTCCTTTTACTTCTCTCTCATCCATCCACAACTTTCTTGCCCTTTTTCACACCTTTCTAAAGATTATTTCCATTACTCTGATTCTCTCCCTCGCCCTGCACAGCCGCCGCCCGTTTTCTATACCTATTTCCCGTTTTCTAAACCAATTTCCCGTTTTCTAAACCAATTTCCCGTTTTCTTATACCGATTTCCCATCTGTATACCAAATTCACGCTTTCTGTACCAATTTCCCGTTTTGTAAACCAATTTCCCGTTTTCTAAACCAATTTCCCGTGTTCTATACCAATTTCCCGTTTTCTATACCATTTTCCGTTTTCTATACCAATTTCCCGTCTATATCGATTCTCGTTTTCTATACCAATTTCCCCTTGTCTATACCAATTTTCTGTATTTTACACCATTTTCCGTTTTCTATACCAATCTCCCGTTTTTTCTTATTCCAATATCCCGTTTTCTTATACCGATTTCCCATCTGTATACCAAATTCACGCTTTCTGTACCAATTGCCCGTTTTGTAAACCAATTTCCCGTTTCTAAACCAATTTCCCCTTGTCTATACCAATTTTCTGTATTCTACACCATTTTCCGTTTTCTATACCAATCTCCCGTTTTTTTTTATTCCAATTTCCCGTTTTCTATGATTCGCCTCGCCTCTCATTTTGCGCGCCTCGAGATGTGCAATCAAAACGGCGCAATGAATGTCTTTTGCGAAACGAGTCTCTATCCTATCCATCACGAACTTCTATTACACTTTCTTTCTTTTCTTCGATTTTTCTTTCTTTCTTACATTTTCCTTACTGGTTTTTCTTATTTTTTTCTCCTTTTTTAACTTTTCTAATTATTTCTTTCTTGTTCTACTTCTTCCCTTTCCATCTATATTTCTTCTTCCTCTAACTCTTCTTTCTGTATTTCTTTTTCTTCTACATCTTTCTATATTTCTTCTACCGTTTCATTCTATATTTCTTCTCTCTTTCTCCCTCTTTTTTTCATTATCAATTTTTTTTTTTCTTTACTTCTTTTCCTTTTTCTTCTTCGTCTTTCCCTTCTCCTTCTCCTTCTCCTCCTTCTCCTTCTCTTCCTCTTCCTCTTCCTCTTTCCTCTTCTTCCTCCTCCTCCTCCTCCTCCTCCTCCTCCTCTTCCTTCCTTCCTTCCTTCCTTTCCTTCCTCCTTCCTTCCTCCTCCTTCCTTCCTCCTCCTTCCTTCTCCTCCTCCTCCTCCTCCCTTCCTTCCTCTCACCTACCTCTCCTCCTCCTTCCTTCCTTTCATACCCCAACTACAACCAACCTAACCCCCATCCCCTACCACCCTTCCCCCTCCCCCCCTCCTCCCTTCCCCCCCCCTCCTCCCTCCTCCCTCCCCTCCCCCCTCCTCCCTTCCCCCCTCCTCCCTTCCCCTCCTCCCTTCCTCCCCCTCCCTCCTCCCTCCTCTCCTTCCTCCTCCTCCTCCTCTCCTCCTCCTCCTCCTCCTCCTCCTCCTCCTCCTCCTCCTCCCTCCTCCCTCCCTCCCTCCTCCCTCCTCCCTCCTCCCTCCTCCCTCCCTCCCTCCTCCCTCCTCCCTCCCCCCCAGTCAATATCCCCGGGGGGGCGTCGCTCCCTCGTGACCGCCCGTGAACTCTCGCCGCACGATCGGAGAATCGGAAATAAAAAAAAAGAATCGCAGTAAGAATGAGAAAATCGAAGATGAAAGATGTGATAATGATGATAGGAAGGAGAAAGGGGGAAACGTGAGAGGAAGTGAGAGAAAGTTGGGATACGTGTGTGTGAAAAAGGGGGAAAAAAGGGGAGGGGGAGAGGGAGGAGAAGAGGGAGAGGGAGGAAGAGAGGGAGGAAGAGAGGGAGGGAGAGAGGGAGAGAGGGAGAGAGGGAGAGAGGAGAGGGAGAGAGGAGAGGAGAGGGAGAGGGAGAGAGAGGAGAGAGAGAGAGAGAGAGAGAGAGAGAGAGAGAGAGAGAGAGAGAGAGAGAGAGAGAGAGAGAGAGAGAGAGAGAGAGAGAGAGAAGAGAGAAGAGAGACAGAGAGAGAGAGAGAGAGAGAGAGAGAGAGAGAGAGACAGAGAGAGAGAGAAATCAAACAGACAGACAGATACAGATAGAAAGAGTAAAAGGTTCCCCACACCGCAACCCGAAAAGGAAACAACAAAAACAAAGACAAACAGACACACAAGAAACAAAAACAAAAAAATGAAACAGAAACAAACAAACAAAAACAACGCAAAGACATAAAACAAAAAACAAAAAAAAACAAAAATCAAAACGCATTTATCCACTCCATCCAACCCGAAACTGAATCCCCAATGGCCAAGGCTGACTCCCGGAGGCTCCCACACTCGCGACTGATGTGGCAGAGACGAAAGGGAAAAAGGCTGAATTTAGGAACACCATCTCTTATTTTGTCCTCCTCCTCCTTCTTCTTCTCTTGTTTTTCTTGTTTTTCTTGTTTTCCTTCTTCTACTTCTACTTCTACTTCTACTTCTTCTTTTTTCTTTTTCTTCCTCTTTTCTCCTTCTCCTCCTTCTTCTTCTCTTTTCTTCTTCTCCTTCTCCTCCTTTTCTTCTCCTCCTCCTTCTTCTTCTCCTTCTCCTCCTTCTTTCTTCTCCTTCTCCTCTTTCTTCTTCTCTTTTTCCTCCTCCTCCTTCTCTTTTCCTCCTCCTCCTTCTCTTTTTCCTGCTCCTCCTTCTCTTTTTTCCTCCTCCTCTTCTCCTCCTTCCTCCTTCTCTTTTTCCTCCTCCTTCTTCTCTTTTTCCTCTCCTCCTTCTCTTTTTCCTCCTCCTTCTTCTCTTTTTCCTCCTCCTCCTCCTTCTTCTTCTTCTTCTCTTCTTCTTCTTCTTCTTCTTCTTCTTCTCCTCCTCCTCCTCCTCCTCTCCTCTCTCCTCCTCCTCCTCCTCCTCTCTCCTCCTCTCCTTCTCCTCCTCCTTCTCTCCTCCTTTCTCCTCCTCCTTCTCCTCCTCCTCCTCTCCTCCTCCTTCTCCTCCTCCTTTTTTGCTTTCACATGGCGAGGTCACCGGACATGTAGCTGTGCTGTTATGTGCTTGCGGAAGGGCGTCCGTATACAGGTATGTTGTATGTGGGTTACATGTGGTGTAAATAATGTATGTCTATGTATGTGTGTGTATGTGTAAATAATGTATGTCTATGTTGTATGTGTGTGTATGTGTAAATAATGTATGTCTATGTTGTATGTGTGTTTGCAGGTGTAAATAATGTATTACATGTTGTAGTGTGTTTTATGTGGGTGTACATAATATATGTATATGTTGTATATAAGGAGATGTGTGCATGTATACCTATTATATATATTGTTCGTGTGTACAAATCCATGCATGTAAGCACACACGCATATACATACATACACCCTTACCCACACCACCACACACACACACAACACACACACACACACACACACACACACACACACACACACACACACACACACACACACACACACAACACACACACACACGTGTACGCATATAAATAACCCAGGCAGACGAGACCTGCCCTAAACGAAGCACACACACACCTCCCCCCCCCCCCCTGTTGACCACCTCACGACCCGAGACACGACCACGACCCCCCTACCCCCCCCCCCCACCACCACCACCCTCGAACGAACACATTCACATCCAAAGAAAGGAATTTATAACCGAAAAAAAAAACGTATGAATGGCGAATTAAAAAAAAAAAAAAAAAAAAAAAAAAAAAAAAAAAAAAAACGCAAGAGGTACATGTTAATTGAACTTTAAAAAAGTGTGATGTGGATGAAGATTGAATATAAATATGAATTAAATACTTTCTTTTGTGGAATCATTTTATGAACTATTACCTTTTGAGGGGGGGAGGGTTTGGATGGCGAATGTTCAAATGAGTGAGTGTGTGTGAGTGTAAGCGTGCGTGCGTGTGTGTGTGTGTGTGTGTGTGTGTGTGTGTGTGTGTGTGTGTGTGTGTGTGTGTGTGTGTGTGTGTGTGTGGTGTGTGTGTGTGTGTGTGTGTGTGTGTGTGTATGTGTGTGTATGTGTGTGTTGTGTGTGTGTGTGTGTGTGTGTGTGTGTGTGTGTGTGTGTGTGTGTGTGTGTGTGTGTGTGTGTGTGTGTGTGGTGTGTGTGTGTGTGTGTGTGTGTGTGTGTGTGTGTGTGTGTGGTGTGTGAGTGCGTGTGCGTGAGTGTGCGTGTATGTGCGTGTGCGTATGTGCGTGTGCGTATGTGTGTATGCGTATGTGTATGTGCGTGTGAGTGCGCGTGCCTGAGAGCGAGTATGTAAGCGTACGTGTGTGCGTGACTATTTCCATCCGAGTGAGGTCAGGTCAGGCGAGGGTCAGACGCAGTATCACGTGTGTCCCTCGAAGGTCGCGCTGATTCGCCACCAAAGAAATTCTCGTTCACATCCGTTTAGCGTCGCTTTTGTCTATTCCTCGCGTTTCTTCTGTTTCCTGCCATTTTCGCAATTTGTATGATGGATCTCCTTGCAATTTTGTCCGATACTTCTCTTCTTCTTCTATTCTCACGATGAAATATACAAACGAAATAGAGAAAAATGAATGAAAGCGACTGAGAAAAATTATTCTAAATGGAAAAACAAAAACAAAACGAAACGAAGAACAAGAAATAAGGACAAATATACAAACACAGTAACGTGCGAACAGAGACAAAATGCAACACAATTGAAATAACGCATCATGACGTTTCGAACTAAGACTAAACTCCTCATCAGGTGACTGAATAAAATCAAATATCTTCCGTTAGAATTCCACATTTTCTCTTCGTATTTCTCGACTGATGAGGGGTACGGTCCGACTCGAAACGTAATCAATCGTGATTCCTTTCTCAGCAACAAATTCGTCTTAAATAAATAGACTACGTGATTATTGGTAAGAATAATAAGAGAAACATGGCGAAAAGAGGAAGAAAGTGAAGGAAAAGAAAAAAAAATCCAGTGTTATTTTTTTTTTTGTGTGTGTGTGTGTGTGTGTGTGTGTGTGTGTGTGTGTGTGTGTGTGTGTGTGTGTGTGTGTGTGTGTGTGTGTGTGTGTGTGTGTGTGTGTGTGTGTGTGTGTGTGTGTGTGTGTGTGTGTGTGTGTGTGTGTGTGTGTGTGTGTGTGTGTGCGCGCGCGCCGTGCGTGGTGTGTGAATGAGACTGTGTATGCGTCTTTTCCTACTCTTACCACCACCCCTCCATCCCCCTATTTACCCCCCCTCCCCTACATACAGCACACAAACACACAAACAAACACATACAAACAGGGAGAGAGGGAGGGAGGGAGAGGGAGGAGGGAGGGAGGAGGGAGGAAGAAGGTAGGGAGAGGGCTGGGGTAAGACGAAACGTCACCCTTCCCTTCCCCCTCCCTTCCCCCTTACCCTCCCCATTTCGTCGGAAGGTCACACATGCCTAAGTTCTACGCGCGACCAACACAGGGGGTAGGGGAGGGGGTAGGAAGGGTTCGGCAGAAGGGGGGAAAGGGGGGTGGCCAGGAAGGGGGAGAAGTAGGAAGAAGGAGTCGAAGGAGCCAAAGGAGGAGGGAGAGAGAGGGAAGGGAGGAGGAAAAGGGGGAAGGGGGGGGCGAGGAGGAGGACTAAGAGGAGTGGATGGAGGGGGATGGGTGGCCAGGAAGGGGGGAGAAGGGGGAAGAAGGAGCCAAAGGAGGAGAGAGAGAGGGAGAGAAGGAAGGGGACGAGGAGGAAGACGATGGGAGGACGAAGACGTAGGAGGATGAGTGGGTGGAGGGAAGAAAGAATAAGGAAATAAAGAAGGAATAGGAAGGAGGTAACGAGGAGGGAAGACAAGAGAAAGAGTAGGAGAGGGAGAGCGAAGACGGGGGTAGGGAGGAGGAGGACGAAGGAGAGTGTATAAAGGGAGGATTAGGGAAAGAGAGAATGGAGAAATAAAGCAAAGAAAAACTAAGAAAAGGAGAGGACCGAGAGAGGAGGAGAGGGGAAGGAAGGGAAGGAAGAGGGTCGGACATGGAGAGAGGAAAGGAGAGAGAGACCCAGGGAAGAAAGAGGGAAAGGAAAGAGGAAAAGAGGAAGAAGTTCTAAGAAAGGGAGAGAGGAAAGGGAGGAAGAAGACCGGAGAAGGAGAATGGAGGGGAAGGAGGGGAGGGAAAGAGAGACGAAAGGGAGGAAGGAAGGGAAGGAGAGACCCGGAGAAGGGGAGGGAATGAGAGGCGAAAGGGAGGAAGGAAAGGGAAGGAGAGACCCGGAGAAGAGGAAGGAAAAGGAGAGAGGAAATATAGGAAGAGACTCTAAGAAAGGGAGAGAGAAAAATGGAAGACACGGAGAAGGAGGGAAAGGAGACGAAATAAAAGAAGAAGACCCAGAGAAGGGGAGGGAAAGAGAGACGAAATGAAAGAAGAAGACCCGAAGAAGGGGAGGGAAGGGAGGGGAATGGAGGGGCAGGGAGGGAGGGGAGGGGAGGGAAACAGCGTGTAACCTTCCCACAGGGTAGCGGGCGCCGATGGGGAACTGGGGCGACGTATTAGCGCGGACGCAGGAATGTGCCGTTCATGAGGGAGGGGGGAGGGGGGAGGGGGAGGAGGGGGAGGGAGGGGAGGGGGAGGGAGGAGGAGGAGGAGGAGGAGGAGAGGAGGAGGGGAAGGGGGGAGGGGAGGGAGGAGGAGGAGGAGGAGGGAGGAGGAGGAGGGGGAGGAGGAGGGGGAGGACCAGGAGGCAGGGGGGAAAGGTCGTTCGGGAAGGCTGAGCAAAACAGCGGAAGCCTTGGCTGCGCATGGAAAGAGAGAGCGAGTGTGTGTATGTATATGTATGTATATGTATGTATGTTATATATGTATGTATATGGTGTATGTATGTATATATATATATATATATATATATATGTATATTATGTATATATATATGATAATATAAATATATATATATGTATATATATATATATATATAATTATATATATATAATATATATATATATATATATATATATATATATATATATAGTATATATATTTATATAAATATATAATATATTATATATAGTATATGTATATCAAGTATATATAAATTGTATATGGTCGTAAATATATATACACTGTGTGTGTGTGTGTGTGTGTGTGTGTGTGTGTGTGTGTGTGTGTGTGTGTGTGTGTGTGTGTGTGTGTGTGTGTGTGTGTGTGTGTGTGTGTGTGTGTGTGTGTGTGTGTGTGTGCGTGCCGTATTCATGTGCGCGCGATCATGCAAGTATAAACGTACACACCCACTACACTGACTCTCACAAAATATCACAAAATACACAACTGAAAAGAACGAAACAACCGACGAAAGAAAAACGAGAATAACCGAAAAGCCCAAACGAACAAAACGGTGAGAACGAAAGGAACAAAACACACAGGAAGCGGAGTCGACGCCACATTAGCGAATTAGGGAATAGGCGATAAACGACGATTATCGCAAAACAAAAAAAAAAAAGGTGAGAAGATTTTTCATTTTCTTTATTCCTTGTTTACTGTCGTGTTTATCAATCTGACATTTGCTTGTTTGTTTGTTTCGTTGTGAGGGTTGATGTGAAGCTACGTGAATATAATGAGAATGTGAAGAAAAGGAGGAAATTGAGGAGGGAGCGAAGGAAAAAGAGGAGGTGGGGTAAGAAGAGGAAGAGGAGGAGGAGGAGGAAAAGGAGGGAAAATAGGAGGAGGGGGAGGAGAAAAAGGAGGGAAAATGGGTGCAGGAGGAGGAGGAAGCGGATGAGGAGGGAAGAAGAAAAAGGAGGAGGGAAAAAAGAGGAGGGGGACGAGGTGAAGAAGTGGAGGAAAAGGAGAAAGAGGAAGAAAAATAACAAAAACAATAAAAAACAATAACAATAACAACAGTAACACAAATAGTAATATGAGAAAAGAAAATCTGAAATATAAGGAGAAGCGAAGAGATAACAAGGCAAAGTGAAGGAAAAATGGGAGAAGAAAGAAAATAGAGGGAGGAATAAGAGCATAAAATTAGAACATCTTTCTCAACCTTCATTTTCTTTAAGATTTCAGTCTCAAATCTTTTTCCATGTTCTTCAAAATCTGTTTCAAAATATTTCTCAATCGTCATTTTCTTCAAGATTTCCCAATATTGATTTTCTTCGTTTCAAATAATCTTCAATCTTCATTTACTTCTAGATTTCAGTTTCAAATCTTGCTCCATTTTCTACAAAATCTCTCATTCTCTCTTCAAAAATTCACTGTTTTATTTTCTTCCCAATCTTTATTTTCTTCAAAATCTGTTTCATTTCTTCGCCTCCATCCATTTTCAAAACGTTCCCAAATCCCACGCCTATGCATAGAATTGTTCTCCAAAAAAAAAAAAAAAAAAAATCGTCTGCAATCTCATTTCTTTTCCCGCCAAATCAACCTTCTACGAATATTGAAGATACGGAAATGAAGTAATAATAAATAAGTATAAAATAAACAAGAAACGATTTACGAACATGTGGTCGAAACAAATAAAAGAGAATCAACATACTAACAAAAGAGCAAAAAAAATAATCAAAACAAACAAAAAAAAAAAAAAAATCTAAATACAAACAGAAACGCAAAAACCGGAATAAAACAAACTTAAAAATACAAACAAACAAAAATAATCAAAGTACAAACAAAAAGAAAAAAAAATATACAAACAAAAAAAAATTACCCTACAAAAAATAACAAACTAAAATACAAACAAACTCACACCCTCAAACAAAGGCCGAACAAGAAGCGCAAACGATAAATTAAGCCTTAAAAGAGAACGACGGGCGGAAGCACCTAATGACAACTTAATTAACGACTAACCTGATTGACATATATCGCTCACCCCCCCCCTCTCCAGTAGCCACGTGGGGGGAGGGGGGGGGAGGTTTTGATTCATTTCGAAGAGAAAGTGAAGAATGGTAAAGAAAATGTGTATGAGAGAGAGAGAGAGAGAGAGAGAGAGAGAGAGAGAAGAGAGAGAGAGAGAGAGAGAGAGAGAGAGAGAGAGAGAGAGAGAGAGAGAGAGAGAGAGAGGGAGAGAGAGAGAGAAGAACGCCAGAAAAAAATAATAGCTATTATTCCTGTGATATTTCTACTACAAAGTACGCCGACATTTCCATTCTCATTTTTCACCTCCCTCTCTTTTTTATTCCTTCTTTCTTCTTTTCTCTCCATTCACCTATTCTCACAATTCGCTTTAGAATCGAAGGTATTCTGTACTTTGACAATTAGTTCAAAGACGCGCCTCCGAATCCAGACTCGAACGCTGTCGACGAAATCCGCGGGAATCCGTTGAATCCGCATTCGCGTTATAAAAACACAACAATGCAGACGGTTTTTGGGAAAGGGGAGGTAAGGGGAGAGGGGGAGAAGAAGGAGGAAGGGGGGGAAGATAAGGAAGAGGGAGTGGGAGAGGGAGAGGGAGAAGAGAGAAGAGAGAGAGAGAGAGAGAGAGAGAGAGAGAGAGAGAAGAGAGAGAGAGAAAATACAGACAAAGACAAGAGAGAGAAAATAGACAAAGACAAAGAAAAGAAAAACAGAAACAAACACACAAACAGCGAATCAGAGAGAAAAGGAAGACACAGAGGCACAATCCCTGTGAACCTTACCAGCCAAAAAGGTCATTTGTCCGCTAATCGTCGAATGGTGATTGAGGGAGAGACAGAGATTGATAATCGCAAATGCTTCCTTCGGCAGTTCGATGGTTGTAGTTGTAGTTCGATGGTTGTAGTTGTTATACAGGGATTCTCTCAGTTCTTAGGCGCATACGGTATATACAACTTAGGTGTCGGTAGTAACCTATCTTGTGCATCTGTATTTTTCTTCTTTTCTTTTCTTTTCTTTCACTCTGTCTCCTTTCGTTTCTTCCCATTCCCATTTTCGTAATTCCATTCCTTCATTCCCATCATTATCCCTCCTTTATCCTCTTTCCTTCGTTTATTCGTTCCTTCTTACTCCCCTTTTTCGCAATTCCATTCCTCTATTCCCATCTTTATCTATCTCTCCTTTATCGTCTTTCCTTCTTTCCCATTCGCCCATTCTCCCCTTTTGCTGTTATTATTAAACTTTATGAATTCGAACACAAATCCAAACTTAGTTACCACCATTACCACAAACCGTGCGAATGCGATGATCGAGCCTTGACTTCGGATTAAGATGTCTGTTACTTATCTATCAACCATAACAACGTCTGCACTCCAGTTAAATTTTGCAAATCTATTACAAGTATCGTGGTTTTCTACAAATTCTTACATCCTGATATAAAGGTGATTAGTAATTATTAATCCCCAATCGACGCCGAAATCCTGGCTCTAGCGTCATATTCGTGCCACTTGCGGTAAAGGTGGTAACCCCGTACACTATAGTAGGCCTACAAGATAGGCTACATACAGAGAGAGGGAGGGAGAGAGGGAGAGAGAGAGAGAGAGAGAGAGAGAGAGAGAGAGAGAGAGAGAGAGAGAGAGAGAGAGAGAGAGAGAGAGAGAGAGAGAGAGAGAGAGAGAGAGAGAGAGAGAGAGAGGAAAAGACAGACAGACAGCCACAGACAGAGTTAGAGAGAACGAGACAGACAGACACAACTCGAAATGACAAAACGATTGTTCACAGAAGGTTTGGATGCGGGACCGCGTGCGTGAATTGGCCATTACCTTCATAATTTTTTCGTTACCTAATAAATATTGGGTGATTTATCAACCGAAAAAGTGCATGTGCTCAGCGCCTACCTTTATGGGGTGATTTATCAACCGAAAAGGCTTAGAGTGAATCTGGGTTGTAAAGGCTAATACTAACTCATGCAAATGTGTAAATGATAGTTATATAAATATAGCTTGTAATGTTGTAATGTTAAAATAAGTTATAGAGTTAATCCATCATAAAAATTACACATTTCTTACAGCCATCTTTTTTAAAGAGGAAAAAAAATTGTTTGCCCGGTGAGAGACGCGGAAGAAAAAAAATTGCCAAGTTACGAATCACGGAAATGCGCAGTGACAGCCCGTGGTTGCAACGACAGCGATCACCCCCGAGAACAGCAAATGGAGATTAATGGCCGTCGCCGAAATGCTTATCGCAAGAACAGCTGTTGCACGAAATGGGAGCCACGCAAAACACTGCAATTTCCGTCGCAACCCAGCTCCCCCCCTCCTCCCCACCCACCCCCCCCAAAAAAAAAAAACGTTTAATTATCATGACAATGCACAACGTTTCGTGAGGTAATTACCACCCTCTTGGCAATGCTCCTTAAGAAGGCTCTCTTTCGTGGTGCATAAACTCCAGAAGAAACTGCAGTAATGATACAAGTGGTCAGCTTAATATTAGCCCTCTTGGAGAACGAATGAGGGGAGTGGGGGAAAAGGGAGGAGGGAGGGGATGGAGGGGGTGGGGAGAAAAGGGAGGAGGGGAGGGTGGGGGAGAAAAGGGAGGAGGAGGGGGGGAGGGAGAAAAAGGGGAGGAGGGAGGGTGGGGGAGAAAAAGGGAGGGAGGGAGAAGGAGAGTAAAAGAGGAGAGGACAGGAGGAAGAGTAAGGGATGAAGAGGGCGGGGGATCAAAAGGGGAAGAGGCAGAAGGGGGAAGGATGTTGAGGTGGGAAAGAGGAGGGGATAAGGAAGGAAGGAGGAAAAGAGGGCAAAAAAGATGGATGGGGAGAAGGAAAAAGAAAAAGAAAGGAGGAAGAAGAGAGGAATTAGGGAGAGTGGATAAACGTAGAAGATAATAAGGAGAGGAAGGAAAGAGGGAGGTGATTTTCGGAAAACAAGAAAGAAGAAAGAGAGAAGAAATAAGGAAAAGGGGGAGAAAAGGGAAAAATATTAGAACAGAAGGAAAACAAGTCGATAAGAATTACAGAGAAACGAGAGAAAAAAAGAAAGAAAAGAAAGAGAAGGAAGGAGAGGAAAGAGACAAAAGAGGAAGGCGAACCGGGGGGGGGGAGGGGGAGAAGACCCTCACCGAAGACCCTCCTGAAGACCCTCTCATTCCCGGTGCCTGGACGAACCACGCCGCCGCGCCGCTGCCCTCTGACCCCCCCCACCCCCACCCCTCTCCCCTGACCTCCGCGCGGGCACACAATACCTTTGTTCCGAAAACTCCTTCATCCGCCCCTTGCCCCCTCCGCCACCGGTGAGTCCTCAGTCGCCGGCAATTTGGGGCACTGAGGATGTGGGTCACTCGGAGGCGCGCGGGGTCTTACGTGACTCGGAAGAGGGGGGGGAAGGGGGAGGGAGAGGAGAGTAAATGAGAGAGGGGAGAGGAAGGGAGAGGGGAGAGGAGGGTAAATGAGAGGGGAGGGGAGAGGGAAGAGGAAAGAGAGAGGGGGCGGTAAATGAGAGAGGAAAGGTGATAGGGAGGGTAAATGAAAGAGGGGAGGGAGAGGGAGGGTAAATGAGAGAGGGGGAGGGAGGGTAAATAAGAAAGGAGAGGGGAGAGGGGGAGAGGGAGGCTAAATGAGAGAGGAGAGGGGAAGAGGGAGGGTAAATGAGAGAGGGAGAGGGGAAGAGGGAGAGTAAATGAGAGAGAGGAGAGGGATAGTAAAATGAAAGAGGGGAGACAGTAAATGAGAGTAGGAGAAGAAAAGGCAAAATGCGTGGCTATGAGTTAGAATAAGGAAGGAAGATTGGCGAGAGGGAGTAGTTAAGAGAGTGGAAGACAGTATGTGAAGAGGCGGGGTTACGGGAAAGGGAAAAGGGCCAAAGGTGATGACAGAAAGAGAGCGCGCACTTGCACACACATGCATAAGCGCCCGTACTCATGCAATCACGCAACATACGAACAAACCCAACCCTACACTCCCCTATCCCCCACTCCACCCTATCACCCACAGTCACACAGCCCCCTATTCCACCCAAGTCCACCTACCCTATCCACCCAACAGTCACACAACAAAATTACAAGTCCCTATCCACCACAGTCACACACAAAATAAAGTCCCTATCCACCCACAGTCACACACAAAATTACAAGTCCCTATCCACCCACAGTCACACACAAAATTACAAGTCCCTATCCACCCACAGTCACACACAAAATTACAAGTCCCTATCACCCACAGTCACACAAAATTACAAGTCCTATCCACCCACAGTCAACACAAAATTACAAGTCCCTATCCACCCACAGTCACACACAAAATTACAAGTCCCTATCGCCCACAGTCACACAACACAAGTCCTATCCACACAGTACACAAAATTACAAGTCCCTATCCACCCACAGTCACACACAAATTCAAGTCCCTATCCACCACAGTCACAAAAGTCCTATCCAACACAACGTACACAGTCCCTATCCACCACAGTCACACACAAAATTACAAGTCCCTATCCACCCACAGTCACACACAAAATTACGTCCCTATCCACCCACAGTCACACACACAATTACAAGTACAAGTCCCTATCCACCCACAGTCACAACACAAAGTTACAAAATTTACAAGTCCTACACCCAAGTCCCACACAAAATTACCTATCCACCCACAGTCACACACAAAATTACAACACCCACAGCCACAAAATTACAAGTCAGTCACACACAATTACAAGTCCCTATCAACACAGTCACACACAAAATTACAAGTTCCTATCCACCCACAGTCACACACAAAATTACAAGTCCCTATCCCCCACAGTCACACACAAAATTACAAGTCCCTATCCACCACAGTCAACACACAAGTCCCTATCCACCCACAGTCACACACACAATTACAAGTCCCTATCCACCCACAGTCACAATTTCACCATATTTACAAGCCTTTCAAAAAAAGACCCAAACCACATTTTCTTTAAAATCGATTCTCACATCTTCCCCCAAATATAAAATCACAAAATAAATTTTTTTTATGCTCGTTTACGTTTGACAACTCTCACCAAAAGACAATATCAACTAAAATACATTAATAAAAAAATAAAAAAACGATATAACCAATCAATTATCGCTGTTGCCTTCAGGTGCCCCCTTAATTAAAGTCCCTAATTACCATAGGGCTAACAATCACAACTAATCATAAGCGTTAATAACCATTCCCTCTAATTATCATAAAAGCAATCCAGGTCAACACAGGTCATCTTTATAGCAACAACTTCACTACCTAGGCATATACTGGCACTCGTATGACAAGTGATGTCATGTCTGTTGGGTATGTATGGCAGACGTCATGATGGCAAATAATACTGGGTTAACTAGAGAGAAAAAAAACAATAACAAAGAATAAAATAATAAATAAATAGAATAAATGAGAAGTAATGACAAACAATAGCGTGTTAACAGAAGGATGAAAAAATATATAATAAAAGAGACATGATAATGACAGTATCGTGGACTGTGAAAGAAAATAAAAGCGAAATAAAAAAGGAATGATGAAAAATAATAATAATAATAAAAAATCAAAAACAAAATGACATAACATAGGTGGATAAAGGAAAATAATTTTTGAGGCAACTGTGGCAAAAATATAAAAATAAAATAAAATAAATAAAAAAAACGTGTTAATTGAAGAATGATAAAAACTAATAACAATAATTGATAAAAAAAAAAACATAACACAGGGGATAACAGATCTATTTTAGGAAACTTTACGCACGTTCTTGGGTTTGTGTTCGTAAAGATAGCCAAAGATGTCGCACTGCAGTGGCTTACAAAGATAATCCTGTTTCATTATTATTATCTTTACTTCTCTGCCGGCTTTTGTGTTTTGTTTATCTCACTGTTTATCTTGCTATTCCATTCCCTTTTTTCTTCGTTCTCTTCTTTCTTCTTACTGTTTATCTTCCTATTCCATTTTTTTTCTTTCTTTCTTACTGTTTATCTTGCTATTACATTTAACGTTTTTTCTTCTTTCTTTCTTACTGTTTATCTTACTATTCCATTTCACTCTTTTTATTCTTTTTCTTCTTCATTCTTTCTTACTAATCATCCCTCTATTCCATTATTTTTCCTTCTTTTTCTTCTTTCTTTCTCACTGTTTACCTTACTATTCCATTTTTTTCTTCTTTCTTACTGATTATCTTACTTTCCATTTAACTTTTTCTTCGTTTTATTCTTCTTTTTTCTTACTGATTATCTTCCTATTCTATTCATTTTTCCTTCTTTTTCTTCTTTCTTTCTTATTGTTTATCTTACTATTCCATTTAACTTATTCTTCTTTCTTTCTATTTACGTTCATCCGATTTTCTGTTAGCTCTGCCAACCATATTCACTTCCACTTGTTATCGTTCATTTTTTCCCATTTCTTTTCGATACGCAAAATCATTTTTATTTTTCGCAAAAAAAATCCATCCTCAAAATTTAACTTTCATTTCTATCTATCGCTTTTTCCTCCATTTTCTCAACTTTATCGAATTTCCTATTTCTCCTTTCATCATTCCCGTTTCTTATAATTCTCGTCATATAATTTTATTCAGCGACACGGCAATCATAATCCGAAATTCATTAAATTCTCTCGACTTTCTTTCGTTTTCTTTTCTCTCTCTTCGTTCTTCTATCCCTATCTCGTACTTCCCACTCTTCCATCATACGGATTTCATTAATTCTCTCGACTTTCTTTCCGTTTTCTTTCTCTCTCTTCGTTCTTCTATCCCCTATTTTCGTATTTCCACTCTTTCATCATACGGATTTAATTCATTCTCTCTTCACTTTTATCCGTTTCCTTTTTCTCTCTTCGTTCTTCTATCCACTATCCTCGTACTTCCACCCTTTCATCATCCAGGTTTCATTCATTCTCTCAGCTATCTTCTTCTCTCTTCGTTTTTCTATTCACTATCTTCGTACTTCTACTCTTTATCCAATCTCTCGCATTTCCTCCCTTTATTCTGTGCATCCAAGACCTTCACCCACATTTCCTCTCGTTAACAAAACGTCAACATTCGTTTCTTTCATTTCTTATTATCATATTTCATCATTTCTCTCCATTCACGGGGTTATCTAATCAACCTATTAATAACTAATTATTCATTACCCTCATTATCATCAATATATTTGCTTTCTAATCTACTCATTTTCGTTATTTCTTCGATTTCGCTATCGATTTCTTAACAGCAACGAGACATCAACACCTGTTTGTTTGTTTGTCTGTCTCTCTGTTTCCTTCTTTCTTTTCTTTCTGTCTGTCTGTTTCCTTCTTCTTTCTTTCTTTCTGTCTATCGCCTGTCTGTCTGTTTCCTTTCTTTCTTTCTGTCTATCGCCTGTCTTCTGTTTCCTTTTTCTTTCTTCTTTCTTTCTGTCTATCGCCTGTCTGTCTGTTTCTTTCTTTCTTTCTGTCTATCGCCTGTCTGTCTTTCTTTCTTTCTGTCTATCGCCTGTCTGTCTGTCTGTTTCTTCTTTCTTTCTGTCTATCTATCGCCTGTCTGTTTGTATGACTGACTGACTGACTGACTGACACTGACTGATTGATTGACTGACTGACTGTCTGGTGTCTGTCTTACCCTGACATATTTACGCTGGTTTAACGCGCTGACCGAGATTTCATTTCCGGTAAAAAAGGGAGAAAAAAAGTTTGTTATTTTTACCGTGTTTCGCTTTTCATTTCTGTTTCTCTGTTTGTCTCTCTCTTTTTCCTTCTCTCCTTCTCTCTCTTCTTTCTCTCTCTCTCCTCTCTCTCTCTCTCTCTCTCTCTCTCTCTTCTCTCTCTCTCTCTCTCTCTCTCTCTCTTCTCTCTCCTCTTCGACTCTCCTCTCTCTTCTCTGTCTCTGCCTCTGCCTCTCTCTGCTTGCTGCTGTCTGTCTGTCTGCTGTCACCATCACACACATCCACACACACACCACACACACACAACACACACACACACACACACACACACACACACACATGCACACATACACACACACACAAACACACACAAACACACAAACACACACAAACACACGCACACACAAACACAAACAAAGCACACAAGAATCACACACAAACAAATAACAAGCACACACACAAACAAACAAGCACACACACGACACAACACACACACACACACACACCACACACACAACACCACACACACATACGCACACACACACAACACACGCACACGCACACACAACAACAAACAAAACAGCACACACACACAAACAAATAACAAGCACACACACAAAACAAACAACACAAGCACACACACAACGCACACACAACAAACAAACAAGCCACACACACAAATAAAACTCACAACAACTCACAAACAAACAAGCACACACACACACACATACGCACTCACAAACAAACAAGCACACACACACAAACAAATAAACAGCACAACACACAAACAAAACAAGCACACACACACACACATAGCGCACTCACAAACAAACACAAGCACACACCAAACAAATAAACAAGCACACACACAAACAAACAGCACACACACACACACATACGCACTCACAAACAAACAAACAACGCACACACACACACAAACAAATAAACACACACACACACAACAAACAAAGCACAAGCACAACACACATACGCACTCACAAACAAACCAAACAAGCCAACACACACAACAATAAAACAAGCACATCACACAAACAANTATCCACCACAGTCACACACAAAATTACAAGTCCTATCCACACCACATCACACACAAATTACAAGTCCCTAATCCACCCACAGTACAACAAAATTTTAAGTCCCTATCCACCGCACAGTTCACACACAATTACAGTCCCATCCACCACATCACACACAAAAATTACAGCCCTAATCCACCCACCGCACACACAAAGATTACAAGCCTATCACAAGTCACACACAAAAATTCAAGTCCTATCCACACCACAGTCTACACAAAAATTACAAGTCCTATCCACCCACAGCAAACACAAATTACAAGTCCCTATCCACTCACAGTCACACACAAAATACAAGTCCATCCATCCCACAGTCCACACACAAAATTACAGTCCCTATCCACCCACAGTCACACACAAAATTACAAGTCCCTATCCACCCACAATCACACACAAAAAACAAGTCCCTATCCACCCACAGTCACACACAAAATTACAAGTCCTATCCACCCCACAGTCACACACAAAATTACAAGTCCCTATCCACCACAGTCACACCAAAATTACAAGTCCCTATCCCCACAGTCACACACAAAATTACAAGTCCCTATCCACCCACAGTCACACACAAAATTACAAGTCCCTATCCACCCACAGTCACACACAAAATTACAATCCCTAACAGTCCACCCTACGTCCCTATCCACCCACAGTCACACACAAATAAAGTCCCTATCCACCCACAGTCACACACAAAATTACAAGTCCCTCTCCACCCACAGTCACACACAAAATTACAAGTCCACCCACAGTCATTACAAGTCCCTATCCACCCACAGCATCCACACCACAGTCCACACACAAAATTACAAGTCCCTATCCACCCACAGTCACACACAATATTAACAAGTCCCTATCCACCCACAGTCACAATTTCACCATATTTACAACCTTTCAAAAAAAAAGACCCCAATCCACATTTTTTTAATCGATTCTCACATCCCCCAAATTATAAATCACAAAATAAAGTTTTTTTATGCTCGTTTACGTTTGATATCTCTCACCAAAAGACAATATCAACTAAAATACATTAATAAAAAAAAAAAGACGATATAAACCAATCAATTATCGCTGTTGCCTTCCTGCCCCTAATTAAATCCCTAATTACCATAGGACTAACAATCACAACAATCCTAATCATAAGCGTTAATAACTTCCCTCTAATTATCATAAAAGCAATCCAGGTCAACACAGGTCATCTTATAGCAACAGCTTCACTACCTAGGCATATACTGGCACTCGTATGACAAGTGACGTCATGTCTGTTGGGTACGTATGGCAGACGTCATGATGGCAAATAATACTGGGTTAACTCCAAGAGAAAAAAAAACAATAACAAAGAATAAATAATAAATAAATAGAATAAATGAGAAGTAATGACAAACAATAGCGTGCTAACAGAAGGATGAAAAAAATATAATAAAAGAAACATGATAATGACAGTAATCGTGGACTGTGAAAGAAAATAAAAGCGAAATAAAAAAGGAATGATGAAAATATAAAAATAAAAAAATATGACATAACATAGGTGGATAAAGGAAAATAATTTTTCAGGGTAAACTGTGGAAAAAAAAAAAAAAAAAACGTGTTAATTGAAGAATGATAAAAACTAATAACAATTATTGAAAAAAATAAAAAAAACATAACACAAGGGATAACAGATCTATTTTAGGAAACTTTACAAAATAAAAAAAAATAATAAAATATAACGTGTTATTTGAAGAATGATAAAAACTAATAACAATATTAATAAAAAAACATAAAAAACATAACACAGGGATAACAGATCTATTTAGGAAACTTTACAAAAAAAAAATAAATAAAATATAACGTGTTATTTGAAGAATGAATAAAAACTAATAACAATTATTGAAAAAAAACATAAACAGGG
Organism: Penaeus vannamei; assembly: GCF_003789085.1. Lineage (NCBI taxonomy): Eukaryota > Metazoa > Arthropoda > Malacostraca > Decapoda > Penaeidae > Penaeus > Penaeus vannamei. The sequence goes on from NW_020871840.1 coordinate 415,786, forward strand.
GATAACAGATCTATTTAGGAAACTTTACAAAATATAAAATAATAATAAAATATAACGTGTTATTTGAAGAATGATAAAAACTAATAACAATAATTGATAAAAAAAAAAAAAAACATAACACAGGATAAACAGATCTATTTTAGGAAACTTAAAAATATAAAATAAAATAATAATATAACGTGTTATTTGAAGAATGATAAAAACTAATAACAATATTGATAAAAAAAAAAAAAAACATAACACAGGGGATAACACATCTATTTTAGGAAACTTTACGCACGTTCTTGGGTTTGTGTTCGTAAAGATAGCCAAAGATGTCGCACTGCAGTGGCTTACAAAGATAATCCTGTTTCATTATTATTATCTTTACTTCCCTAATTCTCCGCCGGCTTTTGTGGTTTTGTTTATCTCGCTGTTTATCTTGCTATTCCATTTCACTTTTTTCTTCGTTTTCTTTCTTTCTTTCTTACTGTTTATCTTCCTATTCCATTTTTTTCTTTTTTCTTACTGTTTATCTTGCTATTACATTTAACGTTTTTTCTTCTTTCTTTCTTACTGTTTATCTTACTATTCCATTTCACTCTTTTATTCATTTTTTTCTTCATTCTTTCTTACTATTAATCTTCCTATTCCATTTATTTTTCCTTTTTCTTCTTTCTTTCTTACTGTTTACCTTTATTCCATTTTTTCTTCTTTCTTACTGATTATCTTCTATTCTATTCATTTTCTCCTTTTTTCTTCTTTCTTTCTTATTGTTTATCTTACTATTCCATTTAACTTATTCTTCTTTCTTTCTATTTACGTTTATCCGATTTTCCTTTACCTCTACAAACCATAATCACTTCTACTTGTTATCGTTCATTTTTTCCCATTTCTTTTCGATACGCAAAATCATTTTTATTTTTCGCAAAAAAATCCATCCCTCAAAATTTAACTTTCATTTCTATCTATCGCATTTTTCCTCCATTTCTCAACTTTATCGAATTTCATGTTCTTCCTTTCATCATTCCCGTTACTTATAATCTCGTCATATAATTTATTCAGCGATACGTAATCATAATCCGAATTTCATTAATTCTCTCGACTTTCTTCCGTTTTCTTTCTCTCTCTTCGTTCTTCTATCCACTATCTTCGTACTTCCACTCTTCCATCATACGGATTTAATTCATTCTCTCAACTTTTATCCGTTTCCTTTTTCTCTCTTCGTTCTTCTATCCACTATCTTCGTACTTACACCCTTTCATCATCCAGGTTTCATTCATTCTCTCAGCTATCTTCTCTTCGTTCTTCTATCTATTTCGTACTTTTCATCCTCCAGGTTTCATTCATTCTCTCAGCTATCTTTCTCTCCGTTTTTCTCTCTTCGTTCTTCTATTCACTATCTTCGTACTTCTACTCTTTATCCAATTCTCTCGTATTTACTCCCTTTATTTTGTGCATCCAAGACCTTCACCCACATTTCCTCTAGTTAACAAAACGTCAACATTCGTTTCTTCATTTCCTTATTATCATATTTATCATCATTTCTCTCCATTCACGGGGTTATCTAATCAACCTATTAATTAACTAATTATTCATTACCCTCATTATCACCAATACATTTTCTTTCTCATCTACTCATTTTCGTTATTTCTCCTTCGATTCGCTAGACTTTCTAAACAGCAACGAGACATCAACACCTGTTTGTTTGTCTGTCTGTCTGTTTCCTTCTTTCTTTCTTTCTTTCTGTCTGTCTATCGCCTGTCTGTCTGTTTCCTTCTTTCTTTCTTTCTTTCTTTCTGCCTGTCTGTCTGTTTCTTCTTTCTGTCTATCGCCTGTCTGTCTGTTTCCTTCTTTCTTTCTTTCTTTCTGTCTATCGCCTGTCTGTCTGTTTCTTTCTTTCTTTCTGTCTATCGCCTGTCTGTCTCTTTCTGTCTGCCTGTCTCTGTCTGTCTGTTTTCTTCTTTCTGTCTATCTATCGCTGTTTGTATGACTGACTGACTGACTGACTGACTGACTGACTGACTGACTGAATGACTGACTGACTGACTGACTGACTGACTGTCTTACCCTGACATATTACGCTGGTTAACGCGCTGACCGACATTTCATTTCCGGTAAAAAAGGGAGAAAAAAAGTTTGTTATTTTTACCGTGTTTCGCTTTTCATTTCTGTTTCTCTGCCTGTCTCTCTCTTTCATTTCCTTCTCTCTCTCTCTCTCTCTCTCTCTCTCTCTCTCTTCTCTCGACTCTCCTCTCTCTTCTCTGTCTCTGCCTCTGCTCTCTCTGCTTGCCTGTCTGTCTGTCTGTCTGTCTGTCATGCCTTATCACACACACACACACACACACACAACACACACACACACACACACACACACACACACACACACACACACACACACACACACACACACACACACAAACACACAACACACACACACACAAACACACACACACACAACACACACACACACAACACACGCACACAAAACAACAACAAGCACACACACACAAACAAATAAACAAGCACACACACAAACACACACACACACAAACAAACACACACACACACACACACACACACACAACACACACACACACACACACACACACACACACACACACACACACACAACACACAACACTCACAAACAAACAAACACAGCACACACACAAACAATAACAAGCACACACACAAACACAAGCACACACACACACACACATACGCACACAAACAAACAACAAGCAACACACACACACAAACAAACAAGCACACACACAATACGCACTCATCCACATACGCACACACCTTCTCTCCATCACATGATTATTACCGGCACTTCCTCTCCTCAATTTCTCTCATCTGGAATAATCGAAGCGAAACTCTTACATAATTCCATAATTTCTCTCTTCGCCTTATGCCTTCTCCTTCTCCTTTCTTCTTCCCTTCCATTCCCTTCCTTTCTTCTGCTATATTCACCCTTCTGTCCCTTATTCCCTCCCTCCCTCTCCATTCTCTTTCTTCCCTCATCCCCCTCTTCCTCATTTTCTCCGCTCGCCCCCTCGTTCCCTTCCTCCTCCCTATTTCTTCCCTCATTCTCCCCTTCTTCATTTTCTTCCCTCGCCCCCTTATTCCCCTTCCCTCCCTCCCCCCCTATTTCTTCCCTCATCCCCCTTCGCTCCATCATCCCCCCCCCCTCCTCTTCCTTTCTCGTTCTCACCATATCCTTTTGGTTCACCTTCGCTGACCATTTCCAAGGAAAACTTTCTCTCTCCCTCCCTCCCTCATCCCTCTACTTTTCTCCCCTATCCTGTTTCTCCCCCCTCCCTTCCTACCCCCTTTCCGTCTCTCCTCCACCCCTACCCACACCCCTCCCCTCTCCCCACACATCCCCTCCCTCCTACCCCCTACTCTCCTCCCTCATCCCTTCCCCCTCTCTCTCCTCCTTCCCCCTCCCTCACCCCTTCCAATATCCCCTCCCCTACCCCTATCCCCCTACATCCCTCCCCTCCCTCCTTCACCCTACCCTACTCCCTCTACCCTTCCAATATCCCCCCCTCCCCTCCCCCCCCCTCCCTCTCCCCCCCCTCCCCCTCCCCCCGCAGTTCCCACACGCCCTCCGCCCGCAAGCAATCACATCCCCGAGTCCGCCCAGTCACGTCTGGCTGGACCCGCGATTCCCCCTCGCCGTCCGGTCCGGACTTTCTCCTCCAAATAGACGCCCGTGACGCACGCACGCACGTGCTTGTAGGCACACACACACATGCTTGTAGGCACGCACATGCTTGTACGCAAACACATGATTGTAGGCGTACACATGCTTGTACGCACACACATGATTGTACGCACACATATGCTTGTACGCACACAAATGCTGTATGCACACACAAATGCTTATACGCACACAAATACTTGTACACACCAATTCTTGTACGCAAACAAATGATTGTACGCACACAATGCTTATACGCACGTAAATACTTGCACGCACAAATGCTTATACGCACATAAATGCTTGTACGCACACATGCTTGTACGCACACGCATACTTATACGCACATATGCTTGTATGCACACAAGCACAAAGACCACACGCATGACCGCACGCAGGCGCTGTCAACGCACGTACATACTAATACGTGCGGACACGTGCGAGAAAGCAACACACAAATACACAAATATTTAACATGGACACACGCATACGCATACACGTTCATAAACACGGAAAAAAAATAAAAGGGATAAATAGGAATAAGAAAGAATGATAAAGGAAATACATACAAACGCAAAAAAAAAAAAAAAAAAAAAAAAAAAAAAAAAAAAAAAAAAAAAAAAAAAAATATATATATATATATATATATATATATATATATATATATACATAAATACACACACACACACACATATAAACACGTCTTCATATATTTTTATAAGGAAATACAATAGACTGGTATCTACTTCACCTTCTTGGTCGAAACTGCGAGACGGCAACACTCACCTGGAAACAGACAAACTCTCGTTAGATACATTTCATGCAAAATACTATCAATAATAGTAACTATAAATAATAGTAACAGTAATAATAATAATAATAATAATATAAATAGATTTCATGCAAAATCCTATTAATAATAATATAATAATAATAATAATAATAATAATAATAATAATAATAATAATAATACATAATACCGTTAATAGTAACAGTAATACAATAATAACACCAATAATACCGTTATCATTGATACAAAATATAATAAAGATAATGATGACGACGATGTACAAACACAAAACAATATAATCAACCATAAAAAGAAAGAAAAACAATAAACAAACAAACACAAACATAAAATCCAATAACTAAACATACATAAAAACAACAAATTTAACAACGAAAACCACAAAAGCAATAAATTCAACCAAAAAACAAACAAAAGCCAATGAAGTCAACAACAAAAACAACAAAAACGAAACGCTCAAATAAATAAATAAAGTAAATAAAATAAACAAGCACAAAAAACTTTATTCGAAAGACAAACAAAAACAACCAAAAATAAACAACCAAAAAAAAAAAAATAAATAAAAGATAAAACGAACACAAAAACAAATTAAACAATAACAAAAAAAACAAAAAACACCGAAACAAACCAAAAACAAAAACAAAACCTCCCCACCTCACCCTCCCACGACGAGAGAAGCGCACCACCCACCACCCCACCCCCACCCCCCACCCCACCCCTCCGTCGTCTCCCCCCCCCCCCCACTCCGCCCGTGCCAGGCAGCGACCGCCGGCGACACTTAGCGACGGCCGATAATTGGCAGCTCAAGTCCAAGGGAAGTCGGTGATCAGGATGTACACTTTTTTTTTTTTTTTTCTTTTTTTTTTTTTTTTTTACGATGGTGTGTGTGTATGTGTATGTGTGTGAGGGGGGGAGGAAGGGGGGGAGGGGGAGGAAGGGGGGGAAGGAGGAGGGAGGGGGGGAGGAGGGGGAGTTGGTGGGGGTTGGGGTGGAGGGGAGGGTTGGAGAAGGGGTGAAGGGAGGAAGGGGGAAGGGAGGAAGGGAGGGGGAAGGAGGAATGGAGGGGGGAGGAGGGGGAGAGGGAAGGGTTGGAGAAGGGGTGAAGGGGGAGGAAGGGGGGTGGGGGGAGGAAGAAAGTGGGAGCAAGGGAGAAGAAAGGAGAGGAAGGGGGGAGGAAGGGTAGGGGGGGAAGGGTTTGTGGGAGGGTTGGAGAGATGGTGAGGAGGGGAGGAGAGGGTGGAAGGGGGAGGAGAGGAGCAAGCAAGTGTAAAGGAAGGGGAGGAGATGCGAGGATTTGGGGAGGTGGAGAGAGGGCGAAGACGAGGGAAAGGAGTAAGCAGGTGGGGTGGGGAGGGTGGGGAGAGGCGGGGAGTGGATAGAGGTGGAGAGATTGGGGAAAGGATGAAGAAATAGAAAGAGAGAAGAAGAGGGGATGGTTAGGGATGGGAGAGGGGAGAGGGGAGGGGGGAGGGAGAGGAGAGAGGGGAGGGGGAGGGAGGAGGAGGAGAGAGGGGAGGGAGAGGAGAGAGGGAAGGGAGGAGGAGGGGAGGAGGGAGGGGAGGGGAGGAGCGGAGGGGGAGGGGAGGGGGAGGGGAGGGGGAGAGAGAGGGAGACGGGGAGGAGCAACCACAGAGGAGAGTAACAGCAGATAGGGGAGGAGGGAGCAGAGAAAGGGAGGAGAGCAAACTAAAGGAAGGGAAATAGGAGGAAAGTAGTAAAGCAGGAAGCAAGTGAGAGGGGAGGAGGAGGAAGGAGGGGGAGGAGACACAGCAGCAGGAGAGAAAGGTGGAAAGGCGAGAAACGTGACAGGAGGAAGGATAATGGAGGGGGGGGAGAAGGGGGGGAAGAAGGAGGGGTGAGGGGAGGACAGGGAGGAGGGGAAGAGAAAGGAGAGGAAAGGAGAGGAGAGGAAAAGAGAAGGGAGAGGAAGAGAAAGGAAGGGAAAAGAGAAAGGAGAGAAAAGGAGGAGAAGAGAAAGAAGAGTAGGGGAAGCGAAAGGAGGAGAAAGGAGACCAGAAGGAAGAGAAGAGATGGAGAGGAAAGGAAAGGGGTCGAGGACATGAAGAGAAGGGAAAAAAACAAAACAAAACAAAAAAAAACGAAAAAGAAGAGAGACAAGAAGCGAAAGGTGAACCAAACAACCAGACACGAAGGAAATTGACCTCCGACTCGAAAGGGAAGAAGGACGAGTCGGAGGTTGAACCGAGGGCGCAGGAGGAGGAGGAGGAGAGGAAAAATAGGAGGAGAAGAGGAGAAGGAAGAGAAAGGAGAAAGGAGGGAAGAAGAAGAAAGAGGAGGGGGAAGGAGGAGAGGGAAGGGAGGAGAGGGGAGGAAAAGGAGGAGGAGGAGAGAAAGGAGGGAGAGAGAAGAGGAGGGAGAAGGAGAGGAGGAGGAGGAGGAGGAGGAGGAGGAGGAGGAGAGGGAGAGGAGGAAGAAGGAGGGAGGAGGAGGACGGAGAGGAGGGCAGGAGGAGGAGGAGGGAGCAAAGGAGCAAAGAGGAAGAAGGAGTAAGAAGTAGAAGGAGGAGGAAAGGAAAGTAAAAGGAAGAGCAGAAGTAGAAGGAGGAGGAGGAGAAGAAGTAGAAGGATGAGCAGAAGTAGAAGGAGGAGTAGAAGGAGGAAAGGAGAAGAAGAACGGTGAAGAAAAAGGCGAAGAAAAAGGAAAAGAAGAAAGAAGAATCATAAGGCAGACGCAGAGGGCCCCGAGGGTGCCAGGGCGTGCCAGCCAATGCCCGCGACGCCCCCCCCCCCCCGGGTCTCCTCTGTACAGTTAGCGAGAAAACCGCGGACGCTCGCCGGCCGACGCGACCCAAGAGCCACGCCCCGACCTGTGCTCGCTTTTCCGTTGTTTGTTTTCTTCGTTTTTTTTCCGTTTTTACAGTTTTTTCCCGTTTTGTATTCATTTTTCGTTTTTTCTGTATTCTTTTTTTTTTTCGTTTTTCGTTTTCCCGTTTTTCTGTGTTCATATTTTCGTCTTTTTCGTTTTTCTGTATTATTTTTTTCCGTTTTTCTTTTTTTTCGTTTTTCTGTATCCATTTTTTTTCGTTTTTCCGTTTTTCTGTAGTCGTTTTTTCCTTTTTTTTCGTTTTACCCGTTTTTTCGTTTTTTCGTTTCTTTTCGTTTTATTTTTTTCTTGTGTTCTTCCTTTTCGGTGGCCGTTGTGTGCTTGGTCGAGGGAGGAAGTAGTTGATGGTATGATCACTATCATTACTATCAGCGGTAAGTTTAGTAGCAGTTAGTAGTTAGTAGCTGTAGTAGTAGTGTTCCTTAGTTAGTAGTAGGTAGTGGTAAGCAGTGTAGTAGTAGTAGTAGTAGTAGTAGTAGTAGTAGTTAGTAGTAGTAGTAAGTCAGTAGTAGTAGTGTAGTAGTAGTAGTATAGTAGTAGTGTAGTAGTAGTAGTAGTAGTAGTACGTCTTGTAGTAAGTAGTAGCAGTTATACAGTAGTAAGTAGTAGTTGTAGCATAGTAGTTGCTGTAGTGTGTAATGTTAGTTATGTTAACAGCAGTATAATACTATATAACAGCAGCATGATACTAATATCAATACCAGTACTACTACTACTACTATTGCTAATAATAATATTAACAAGACAACAAAAATATGTCATCATTATTATTACTATCATCACTATCATTATTATCATCATTTTACTAATAATAGTAATGATCACTGTGGCAGATATTAGCTATGATACTAATACCTATGACAATCCTACTACTACTACTAATAATATCTATAATAATAATGGCGAACAGCAAACAAAAAATAAACAAAAATAGTAATAGTAATAGCACCACCAGTGGTAGTAGTAGTAATGATAACAACAATGAAAATTATGATAATAATAATAAACAATTAAACAAATTATTAGCAGCACTACAAAAAAAAAAAATTTAATTAATAACATACTGTTGTCATTAATGTCGGTATCATTCCATCCTCTCCTCCTTTAACACCTCTTCTTTATCCCCTCCTCCCCCATTCCCTCTTTTATCTCCATTGTCTTCATTCCCACTTTTATCTCTTATCTCCATTCTCTTCTCTTCCTTCTACACATCTTCCTTTCATGTATTCCCAAACTTTCTCCATCAATCCACCCCGTCTTCTCTATGCACTTTGTTCGTAATAACGTAACTCCAAGGCAAAAGCATTTTGGAAAAGAGATTACACGTAAAAGTCGGGAGGAAGAATAGAAATAAAAATAAAAAAGTAAAAACAAAAAACCTGTTTGAAACATGCTTATCACTCCAGCTGGTTAGCATGGAGATCACCGGGTGGGAGACTTGAGGGAGGGAAAGGGAGAGAGAGGGAGAGAGGAAGAGAGGAAGAGAGAGAGGAAGAGAAAAGTAGAGAGGTGAGAGAGAGGGGGAGAGGAGAGGGGGAAGAGAGAGAGAGAGCGGAGAGAGAGAGAGA
>NW_020871840.1:424768-434768 GCF_003789085.1 Penaeus vannamei
TGCCAATCCATGCACAATGCCAATTTGCATTTACTCTCCTCCGATATGTTGCCCTCGCGATGGTCTGTCTCCTCGGTCATTTCACTATCGACGCGATGCCGCACTATTATCGCGAGATAGAACACACACAGGCAAAACACACACCATGACGGCAGCACTTCAGATCGACCAGGTAAGCACGCATACACAAAGCAGGGATGGAGGGTGTTCGATAGCAGCATTTTCGAGGTTACTACATCTCACACATCACACTACATCACACATCGCATTACACTAACACAACACTACACACACATACAACATACACAGTCCACACACACACACATTAAACTGTCACTCACTATCACTCACGTATAAGCTCACACCCACACCACATACACCACTAAATACACACCACTACACAACACACACACTAACAACACACACCGAAACATACAACAACACTAATTATTATATATTTATATATATTAATATATTAATAGGTACATAAATATGTGGTGTGTGTGGTGCGTGTGTGTGTAGTATCGTATCTGGTGGTGTTGTTGTATGTGTGCGGTGAGTGATGGTGTGTTTTATGTGTGTGTGTTGGTGTGGTGGATGTGTGTGTGGTGTGTGGGTGTGGTGTGGTGTGTGTGTGTGGGGTGTGGTGTGTGTGGTGGGTGTGTGTGGTGTGTGTGTGGGAGTGAGTGGAGTGGGTGTTTATTTGTGTTGGGTGGTGGTGGTGTGTGTGGTGGGTGTGTGTGTGTGTGTGGTGTGGTGTGTGTGGTGTGTGTTGAGTGGTGTGTGTGTATGTGTGTGTGTGAGGTGAGTGTGTGTGTGGTGTGTGTGTGTGGTGTGTGTATTTGTGGCCGTGGTGTATGTAAAGCCATGCGCGGGTAAATGCATGCATGAGTATATTTACGTACAATAGAATTAACAGCTAAATATAAACAAACATAAAAACACATTTTTATTAAATCAACAGCTAAATATAAACAAACATAAAAACACATACGCACACCCAAGAAAACATCCACACCTACAAAGTCGATGGTGTGAATGTAACAAAAACATAAACAAAGACATAGCGTTGATATGGCTGTCATAAACACCAAAAAATAGTGAGCGAGTGAAGCTTCTACCGAATTATCAAAAAAAAGTAATCCAGAATTATGAACAGAGAGTCTTAACATAGACTGAGATTAATATCAAGAAATAAGAATCATCTTGTCGTCTAATTTCATCATAAATTCAAACCAAACCGTTATAAGTGAACAAAATAATAGAAAAAATATATATAAATCAATAAATCAAAAACAAAAGAGAGAAAACAAATGTAAACAAACCAAGATATAGATTATCAGATGCTCCATAAGAGAGAGTTCGATCCTCTTCTCCCTTCCCCCCCCCTCCCTCCCTGCCAACCATCTTCCCACCCATCTATTATACCTCCTCCTCCACCTCCCCTCCCCCTAAAAAACAACCCCAACAAGCCCATGCCCTTGGCCGTGAGACTCGGAAATTAGACAGAGGTTAAGATGGGAAGAAAATACCCATATCTAAACAGGTTCTCTTCCCCTCCCATACCCTGTTCCGCGTAACCCCTAAATCACTGAACCCACATCCGGTGCAATGGCAGGTCCTCCCGTGCAACATGTGGTCAATGACGAATTAAAAAAGAAGAAAGTTGCTCAGGGTTAAGACCTAGTGAAAGCGCCTGTCAGTTCTGTGTATCCTGACGAGAGCGTCTTTGGCTTGGCTTCGAGGGCGGGGGGGGGGGGGGGAAGGCAGGGGGGGAGGGGTCGCCGTGTGTCGTCTTCGTCTTCTTCTTCTTCTCTTTCTTCTTATTATCTCCTTGGGTTTGGCTTCGAGGGGCGGGGGGTAGGGGGAGGTAGGGGGTCGCCGTGTGTCTTTTCGTCTTCTTTCTTCTCTTTCTTCTTATTATTCATTTCCTTCTTTTGGCTGTTGTTGTTGTTCTTCATCTCCTCTTCTTTTCTTCTTTATTTTTTTGTTCTTGTTCTCCTTCCTCTTCTTGTTCTTTCCCGTCTTTCTTATTTATTTTTTCGTTGTTGCTGTTCTTGATGTTGTTGTTCTTCCCCACCTTTACTCCTCATTTTCTCGTTCATAATTGCTTCACTCCTCTCCCTTCTTATTATTTCTTTATTCTCTTTCTCTTTCTCCATTTCCTATTTATCTATATCCTTCTCCTCCCCCTTCTCTCTTTTTCCCTCCTCCCATTCTCCTTCTTCTATTCGTCCCTCTCCTGCTCTTCCTCTTTCTTTTTCCTCTTCCTCTTCTTCTCCCTCACCTGCTCCTCTTCCTTCTTCTTATTTTTTTTTCCTTCTCCTTTCCTCCTTTTATTATTTTTTTTCACTTCACTACTTTTTGGAAGTCTATTAATAGCGAAAAAATGAATACTCGAAAACACCAATTGAAGAAGATAAACATAAGAAAAGAAGAAAAAAAGACAAGTAGAATAAACAGAAAGGAAGAAAAGTTAAGAAAAGAATAAAAGAATAAGAAGATGAAGAAGAAGAAGAAGGAGCGACAAACCCAGGGAGAAAATGAATGAAAATTCCATCACTTGACATCCCCCTCAGCCGCGCCGATGCCATGTGGATAGAATCTCGGTCAGTGAGACATCCCCCTCCCCCTCTCCCCTACCCCTCTACCCCTCTCCTTTCCCCTACCCCCATGCCCTCCCCTTATCCGTACCCTACCTCATCATCATCATTATGCCCATTCATGCATCATCATCATCCTTTCTCCTATTCTTATTCATAACAGAGCCTATACATCAACGTGGCTGTGTTATTTTTTGTCTTACGCTTCCTTGTCTCGCACTTTCATGTGACTTTCGTGTCGTGTTTTCTGTAAACGGTCGTATTAGGGAAGGAAAGTAGATAGGGAGAGAAAGAGAGGGAGAGGAAGAGGGAGAGGGAGATGGAGGGAGATGGAGGGAGAGAGAGAGGGAGAGGGAGAGGGAGGGAGGGAGGGAGGGAGAGTGAGAGTGAGTGTGAGAGGGTAGAGGGAGAGGGAGAGGGAGAGGGAGAGGAGAGAGAGAGGGGGAGGGAGAAGGAGAGGGAGAGGGAGAGGGAGAGGGAGGGAGAGAGAGGGAGAGGAGAGGGAGAAGAGGAGAGGGAGAGGGAGAGGGAGAGGGAGAGGAGTAGAGGGAAGAGGAGAAGGGAGGGAGAGAGGAGAGGGAGAGGGGAAGGGAGAGAGGAGAGAGGGAGAGGGAGATGGAGGGAGAGGGAAGGGGGGGAAGGGGAGGGAGAAGGAGAGAGGAGAGGGAGAGAGGGAGAGGGGAGGGAGAGGGAGAGGGAGAGGGAGAGAAAAAGGGAGAGAGAGAGAGAGAGAGAGAGAGAGAGAGAGAGAGAGAGAGAGAGGAGAGAGAGAGAGAGAGAGAGAGAGAGAGAAGAGAGAGAGAGAGAGAGAGGATAGATAGATAATAGTATAGAGAGAGAGAGAAGAGAGAGAGAGAAGAAGAGAGAAAGAGAGAGAGGAGAGAGAGAGAAGAGAGGAAGAGAGAAAGAAAGAAAGAAAGAAAAAAAATGAGAGACACAGCAGACACACACACAGACAAGAAAATAGACAAATAAGATAAAAAGAAAGAGAGAAGACGAAAGGCTTCGGACAACGAATGACGAATGGGGAGATAGAGAAGCTCACGATGATAATGAAAAGATGCAGAGATTATATTTTTAAGATGTAGGTGGATGTTCTACGAAAGCTCTCATTGGCAAACAATTATATAGTACATTAGTCACAGCTAAATAGGGTCTGGATAATAAAGCTGAGAGAGAGAGAGAGAGAGAGAGAGAGAGAGAGAGAGAGGAGAGAGAGAGAGAGAGAGAGAGCAGAGAGAATAGAGAAGAGAAGAGAAGAGAGAAACGAGAGAGAGAGAAGAGAGAGAGAGAGAGAGAGAGAAGGACGAGAAGAGAGAGAGAGAGATAGATTTAGTATTGAGAGATAGAGGGAGAGAGAGACGAGAGAAGGAGAGGGAGGGAGGGAGAGGAGGGAGGGAGGGAGGGAGAGGGAGAAGAGGGAGGGAGGGAGGGAGAGGAGGGGGGAGAGGAGAAGAGCAGAGAGNGAGACGCCCCCCCCTCCCCTGCCCGCCCCGCCCTATACCCTTGCCCCCCCCCCCTCTCTCTCTTACCTAATGAGCTGGTAATCACGAAGGGGGGAATAATGGGAAAGAATGAGCGTGATCAGGGTAAGTAAACCCCCCCGTTGGAATCCAAAAGACAGGTGCCCTGACGAAGCAATAGCCAGTAGCCAGTGCATCTCTCTGGAGGCGAGGAAGTAGCCTGACACGCTGTTGTTCTGACTCCGCCGAGAGGACTGGAAAGAAAAAAGAAAATTGATTAGTGAAAGTGAAAATGCTAGATTCATTTTGATGAGGAACAATATGTGCCACCCAGTTATATTATAATATAACTGGGTGGCACATACACGCACTCATACACGTTGGGCACTCTCCCTAGTTAACCTCTTTACTTCGGTATCACTTCCTTCACAAATCATAAAGAAAATTTAATGTAAAAAATTAAAATGTTCTTGCGGTATTTATACAAATAATTTATAGGGGACCAAGATACCGTTGTTTTAGGTGCTATAAAAACAGTATAAAACAAAATGCTCGAGGAGGTTCGCTCCTCGAGTATCTTATAACGGATACTGATCCGACGCCACTGCAGGACCCCCGCCCCCCTCGAGGAACGCTTAGGCAGACATGACGCCCGACACAAGGTCCTCGAAGTATACCACTCCGAGCTCGAGGACACCTTGCGCTGTTTCCACTCCTATCGGAACGCTGTGCCCTTCGTGCTCGCTGCCATTTGCCTGTTGTTTAGTGCAGTGGCTCTTTGTTGGGGTTGGTGGGGCCGAAGAAAGCCCGCGGGGCAAGACCAGAAGCCCGCGGGGCAGGAGGACCAGAAGAAGCCCGCGGGGCCAGAAGAAGTCCAGAAGAAGCCCGCGGGGGTTCAGAAGAAGCCCGCGGGGCCCAGAAATCCAGAAGTGACCAGAAGAAGCCCGCGGGGCAGGAGGCAGAAGAAGCCGCGGGGCCCAGAAGAAGCCCGCGGGGCAGAAGAAGAAGCCCGCGGGGCAGGAGGACCAGAAGAAGCCCGCGGGGCAGGAGGCAGAAGAAGCCCGCGGGGCCCAGAAGAAGCCGTCGCGGGGCCCAGAAGAAGCCCGCGGGCAGGAGGCAGAAGAAGCCCGCGGGGCAGGAGGACCAGAAGCCCGCGGGGCAGGAGGCAGAAGAAGCCCGCGGGCAGGGGCCCAGAAGAAGCCCGCGGGGCGGACCAGAAGAAGCCCGCGGGGGCAGGCCCCAAAGAAGCCCGCGGGGCAGGAGGCCCAGAAGAAGCCCGCGGGGCAGGAGGACCAGAAGAAGCCCGCGGGGCAGGAGGGAAGAAGCCCGCGGGCAGGAGGCCCAGAAGCCCGCGGGGCCCAGAAGAAGCCCGCGGGGCAGGAGGCCCAGAAGAAGCCCGCGGGGCAGGAGGCCAGAAGAAGCCGCGGGGCCCAGAAGAAGCCCGCGGGGCAGGAGGCCCAGAAGAAGCCCGCGGGGCGGGGCCCAGTAAGCCCGCGGGCAGGAGGACCAGAAGAAGCCCGCGGCAGGACCAGAAGAAGCCGCGCCCAGAAGAAGCCCGCGGGGCAGGAGGACCAGAAGAAGCCCGCGGGGCCCAGAAGAAGCCCGCGGGGCAGGAGGACCAGAAGAAGCCCGCGGGCCCAGAAGAAGCCCGCGGGCAAGAAGCCCGCGGGGCAGGACCAGAAGAAGGGGGCAGAAGAAGCCCGCGGGGCAGGAGGCCAGAAGAAGCCCGCGGGGCAGGAGGCCCTAGCCGCGGGGCAGGAGCCCAGAAGAAGCCCGCGGGGCAGGAGGCCCAGAAGAAGCCCGCGGGGCAGGCCCAGAAGAAGCCAGCGGGGCAGGGCCAGAAGCCCGCGGGGCAGGGGAATCCTGCTGAGGACAAAACTCCCCACGTCCCCCCCGTCGAAACCCCCCCTTCCCCTCAGGCGACCTCCTTAGTGTTTTTCAAATCATACAAGATATAAAGTCCGCCCTGTAAGAGGCGGTTCAAAATTACACGCACAAACTTGGTTAGCAATATTATATAACACTTTTCAATGATATCAGAATATCAAAGGACACGTTTGAGGACCTGGATGGCTTGATGGCGCCTGGGGGTGTCCTGGCAGCTATCCTCTTGAATGCTCATCCAGCATCATTCCAGGATTAACACGTATTTTGCCCCAGGTTAATCCTGCCGTTTTCTTTAAACTGACCCAGGACTCTGGGTATGAATTAGTAGTACAACGCCCTCTGGGTAAAGCCTGCTAGGGTAAGAAACTACAAAGTTCCAGGGAGGTCATGGAGAAAATTGATGGCCTCACCCTTCAAGACCAAAACATTATTAATGCTGCACATTTCTATCTTTTTAGAAGATACAAAGCCGAAAGCCACTGAGGGGTGGAAGAGGAGGGATAGCAAACCGGGGAATTACCTGCCTCCTCAGCAACCCCAGCGACCGAATTCCCTTCCCCAACAGACGGAAAAAGGGCGAGAGCCGCCACTAAGGGGGGTTGCCAGAAGAAATGAAAGGGGCGAGTCGAGGGACTTTTAACAGGGGGAGAGGGCGAACAACACGAGGGAACACGGGGGAACAACATGAGGGAAATAACCTGCCTCCTCTCCAACCTAATTCCCTTCCCCAAACGACGGAACTGCCCTCTCTCTCTGGCGACAGCAGTGACGACAAGAGACAGAGGCGGAGAAAACGGAGGCAGAGGGAGAAACAGAGACGCTATGAGAGTGCCTCTGACATCTCCTCATGTTCTCACAATGTCCCACCGCAGGAGAGTTTCCCTCCTCTGCCACCTCGTGAACCCAACTCCCTCACATAAACAAATCCCCCGAGTGTTATTCCCCACGACACATATGCAAAAGCATTAAGGAGACCAAAAGGGGTAAAAGGGGAGACAAAATGCCCTCCCCGCGCGTGATGAAGAATCCTCCGCCCTCATATGATAACAATAAAATATAAAGATAATGATGATCATACCGATGATAAGAAAAAGATGCAGAAAAAGAACAATGATAAAGATATTGATAATAAATAGTAATGATAACACCCCTATAAGCAATACCAATAACAATGCTAATAATAAAAATAAAAATCACGATTTTGTTGTTTTTTGCTGATTTTCATTATATTATATATTTCTTAGTTTCGGTAATGATAATGATCCGAATATAATGATAATATGATAATGATAATGATAAATATATACATATTTATCATTATCCCTGACACACACACACACACCACTCTTATCACAAGAAAATACTCGGTGATTCTTTCAGGCATGTGCCACAAAATGGCGGCCAAATTTACTCAAACATTTGTGAAATAGATGTTCTTTCTCTCTTTAATAATCTAAGTCAACAGAAGATGTACAGATTAGTACCAAATTCATGAAACTAAAATGTACAAACTGGATTTATTGAGGAAAGTGAGACAACAGTTTCGGGATCGATGGAATGAATAGAGGACGATTCCGAAACTGTTGATAATTACAGGAACGAAAGACACAGGAGCTGGATGCATAATATTGCCAAAATATTTATCATTAATCATCGTCGTAATTATTATCTTTTATGGTTTTATATTATCTGTCAACAAATGTACAAATTAGCAGCAAATTCATGAAATCATAATCCTAAATTGTGCATAACAGCGCGCTTCTTTCATTACGTACGGCTCTGGATTACAGTCTGTCTTGATGAATATAATTAATGATAATTGATAAATCATACATCGTCGTAGTAACACGATGCACGCCAGTGCGCCGCGGGCCTACCTGAGAGAGAGAGAGAGAGAGAGAGAGAGAGAGAGAGAGAGAGAGAGAGAGAGAGAGAGAGAGAGAGAGAGAGAGAAAATATGGGCTTCAACTCCCTCCACTGACATTAGGGGGAGAGGGGAAAGAGAGAGAGTGGGGGGGGGGGAGAGAGAGAGAGGAGGGAGAAAAAAAAAAAAAAAACGGGCTTCAGCACACTCTCCACTGACGTGATCTCTACAGACAAATATGAGATATTTCCATGCGTAAGCAGAGACAATAAACCATAAAACAAAACTGTAAAACTGCAAATTGTCTTTGTTCACGCTCTCCTAGTCTCAAAACGCACGCGCTGAGAGAGAGAGAGAGAGAGAGAGAGAGAGAGAGAGAGAGAGAGAGAGAGAGAGAGAGAGAGAGAGAGAGAGAGAGAGAGAAAGTTACACGAGGACACATTGCTCTTGTGCCAGGGTTGCTTCCAGGTCCCTGTCCTCCGCCACACACACACACACACACACACACACACACACACACACACACACACACACACACACACACACACACACACACACACATGGCATAGAGTTGAGAAAGTCTGTGGCAAGTGCTTGTGTATTTTAATTATAATAATAATAATAATAATAATAATAAATAATAATAATAATAATAACAATAATAACAATAACAATAACACACACACACACAACAATCCCACTACTGCAAGTCCAACTATTCTGGTCATTAATATTAAAAGGTTATTTGTCCAGGAACTTATCACTAAAGCCTTGTCTGTGAGGCCGGGGGGAACTGGGAAGGGGGGGAGGGGGGAGGTAGATAATAGTAAATAACCTTTGTTTTCATTTTCTGCGTTTCTTTTATCTCTTCTTTTTCCTTTTCTTTTGTTTTCTTTGTCTCTCTCTTTGATTCTTTCTTTCTTTTTCTATGTGATTATGCTCTGATTCCGTCTCTGATTCTCTCTCTCTCTCTCTCTCTCTCTCTCTCTCTCTCTCTCTCTCTCTCTCTCTCTCTCTCTCTCTCTCTCTCTCTCTCTCTCTCTTTCTCGTTCGCTCTGTTACTTTGTGCTGTGAGAGAAGCACGTTTTTAAAATAAAATTAAATAAATTTGAATTTAACTTTGCTCATGTACTGTCTAATCTATTCCTGTTTTTCTTCTTTTACGTTTTATGTTTACTTCTCTCTCATCCGTAAGTATTTATTTCTCTGTTTATGTTCTGCTTTTCCCTCCTGTGTTTATTTTCCGTTCATCAGGAGTGACCAGTAGCAGATCTCCGTACGATATGATCTGTTCTTTTTCGCCTCTCGCTTTCTCTTTTGTTTTCATTTTTTTTTTTTTTTGGTTCTTACTCTCTGTCTGTCTGTCGTCTGTCTCTCCCTCTCTCTCTCTTCGTACTCTCTACTCTCTACTCTCTGTACTCTCACTCTCTACTCTCTACTCTCTACTCTCTACTCTCTACTCTCTACTCTCTACTCTCTACTCTCTTCTCTACTCTCTCTCTCTCTCTCTCTCTCTTCTCTCTTCTCTCTCTCTCTCTCTCTTTCTCTCTTCTCTCTTCTCTCTCTCTCTCTTCTCTCTCTCTCTCTCTCTCTTCTCTCTTCTCTTCTCTCTTCTCTCTTCTCTACTCTCTCTCTCTCTCTCTACTCGCTACTCGCTACTCGCTACTCGCTACTCGCTACTCGCTACTCGCTACTCGCTACTCGCTACTCGCTACTCGCTACTCTCTACTCTCTCCTCTCTCTCTCTCTCTCTCTCTTCGTTTTGCAGATTTGTTTTTGCTCTGCTCTTGTTGTCTTCTTCGTATATCTGACCCCCTGACCTCCCCCACTCCCTCCCCGTGACCTCCCCCCACACACACCTACCTGTCTCGGGTCATCATGTTTGTGACCCACGACAGAATAAACATGCGGGTACCAACTAGTGTATTATTTCCCCTGTACTTTAACCAATGCAAAATATATAAACGACTAAATGCATTTTATGTATTTTTTTTGGTGACATGCTGAATTCAGGGCATTTATTTTTTTGTTAATCCACGTAAATACCTTGAAATTAAGTTGCAGTTTTTTTTTTATTCCTTCACTTAGGTAACTGTGGATAAAGGGGTCGCTTATTAACCAAAATCTTCAGGTGAGATAAACCGTATAGCACTCTAAACGCCCGTACCAGACAAATATAAACC
>NW_020871840.1:439768-451106 GCF_003789085.1 Penaeus vannamei
TTTTAAGATTTGACTCATTTCAGTGCAATGGGACGCATACAATGGCGTTTAGTGTGACATTTTACTCTTTTGGTGACAACACACACACACACACACACACACACACACACACACACACACACACACACACACACACACACACACACACACATGAATGTAACATTATTTACTTGAGTGTAATACGTGTTCTTCTAAAAGCTAAAATATATTTTTAATAAAATTCTAAAAGATTTAAGGCGTTTCCGTGGTGTAGTGGTTAGCATGATCGCCTCTTACGCGACAGACTCGGGTTCGAACCCCGACGGTGACAGTTCAAATGATTTTTATGCATGAAATTCATTATGCATCTCTCTTTCTACTTCCCTGTCCTTCTTTATCTTTCTACTTTTGTTTCTATCTCTCTAGTGTTTAAAATGTGAAGAAGTATGAAGGAATTGGAGCGTTTGATTTTCTATTTTTTGGATTTGCTTGGTAGTTTGTTAGTGTTTATGGGCGATTTCACAATTTTGTTGTTATTCTTCTCATCATCATGCGATTGTATTAGTAATAGGAAAAGCGATGAATGGGAGGAGGAAGAAGAAGACTAACAAGTGAAGCACAAAAAGAAATAAAAATGAAGACGGAGTAGAAAAGTGGGAAGGAAAGAGGTGAAAAAGGGGAAGCAAATATTGTTTTATTGTCTTGTTTATGTTGACTTCATTGCCTACTTAGATAAAACAAACGAACATATAGAAGAGAAGAATCGTAAGTTCCTTAGCAATGGGATCCGATTTAGTATAATCATCGTTACAGAGATTTTGGACTTGCAAAACGGAACGAACTGCACGATCTCCCTTTACAGTAGCTAATTTTTTACCTTTATATTATGAAAGGTTTGTTGTCACTGTAGTTCACAGTGTCATGAAATAAATGAATGCTGCTTATGGTCCGGAATGAAAACAAACCAGACAGTATAGGTACATAGGCGTGAATTACTACTACTATTGTGACAGTTTGATCCTATATATTGTGGTACGAAGTGGATTGCTGTAATTCACCTTATTATCAGGATATCTTTATTATTATTATTATTTTTTTGCATTTCATTTTACTCTCTATTCGCATGAATTTTTCTTTATTCGATTTTTTTATATTGATACCATTTCATATATTATATCATTCATTCGAAAAATTTAAAACGTTTTTTTTTTTTTTTTTTTTTTTTTTACATATACACTATTTAGAAAACATATAGTTACAGAAGTTATATATTATTTTATATATTTTTTTAAAACATACTCCGTTTGGGTAAACACTGTTACTTAAACGGAAAATTAAACGAAATTTGTGATATAAACACAAGAAACCTAAAAGGAATCCGAATAAACACCAATAATTTCGGAATTTCATGTTATTGTTGACAAGAAAAAACTAAACCAACATTCAAGATCGAGTATTAAATCTATCAAACGTTCAAAGTTAAGCTGATTTCCAATGATGTTCAGAAATAATAAGAATCTGGCTGTATGTATTATTATTATTATTATGTAATGTGTGTGTGTGTGTGTGTGTGTGTGTGTTGTGTGTGTGTGTGTGTGTGTGTGTGTGTGTGTGTGTAACAAAATGTAATGAATATGAAGACTTGATTAGGATACGAATGTCTTTAAAGAAATTGCATTTGAAATATCCATCTTCAGCCATGACGTAACTTTTATAAGATCTAGACTGACGACTGAATAGAAAATAATCCCTGGATAGACACAGGTAATTTACCTGACACAAACAAATACAAGTTGCTCTCTGGCTGCTGGAATGAGTTCATTTTCTTTTGTTGATCATATTTATTTCTTCCTCTCGCTGTCCATTCTCTCTCTCTCTCTATTACATGATAGTAATAGTGATAATGGCTTCCTCCATCTCTCTTGCCTTTTCTATACTATCTTTTCATTATATTTTTCTAATTACATTTATGGCCTACATTCACACACATCATAATTGAAGATATTTCGACGTCTGTTTATCATTCAATATGTTTCTTGATCCGCTGCTGCCAATTGTTGTTCGATCACTATGAATGTAAAATGAATGTGTATCTCGATAAGTGAAGGTAATAGATGGTTGTCTCTCCCTCGCTTTCTCTCCGACTTTCTTTTTCTTTCTATTTTTCACATGCGTCTCTCTCCCTTTCTCTCTCTCTGTTTCTGATTATAATAGCATTCAGTATTCATCCTGAAGTTAAGCTTGAGTCAGAGCGGTACCTTAATTTACAAGTCGTCTCTGCTATACCGACAATGACCAGATCTGTTTGATATGAGAGACAAACACCAAGAAGGTCATGAAGCTCACATCATCGCAGACAGAGAAAATATAACACCGGCCATCGCGTCGATTCGAACTCATGCAANTTAGGATACGAATGTCTTTAAAGAAATTGCATTTGAAATATCTATCTTCAGCCATTACGTAACTTTTATAGGATCTAGACTGACGACTGAATAGAAAATAATCCCTGGATAGACACAGGTAATTTACCTAACACAAACAAATATGAGTTGCTCTCTGGCTGCTGGAATGAGTTCATTTTCTTTTGTTGATCATATCTATTTCTTCCCCTCGATGTCTGTTCTCTCTCTCTCTCTCTCTCTTTCTCTGTCTCTTTATTACATGATAGCAATAGTAATAATGGCTTTCTCCATCTCTCTCTCTTGCCTTTTCTATACTATCTTTTCATAATATTTTTCTAATTAAATTTATGGCCTACATTCACACACATCATAAGTGAAGATATTTCGACGTCTGTTTAGCATTCAATATGTTTCTTGATCCGCTGTGCCAATTGTTGTTCGATCACTATGAATGTAAAATGAATGTGTGTAGTATCTCGATAAGTGAAGGTAATAGATGGTTGTCTCTCTCTCGCTTTCTCTCCGACTTTCTTTTCTTTCTATTTTTCACATGCGTCTCTCTTTCTCTCTCTCTGTTTCTGATTAAAATAGCATTCAGTATTCATCCTGAAGTTGAAGTTGAGCAAGGTATATACGTCTATGCTGCAGCGATGACCAAGGATTAAACAAACACCAAAGGAAGGTCATTGAAGCTGCACACATCGCCACAAAGAAAATATGAACACCGCATCGGGTAGATTCAAATTATCCAAGGTCGCGGCGGCAATTATGCGTATAACGAGCGCGATGTCACGATCATCAGGTGATTCATCAGCTCCCATGTAATATACACATGCTGTGTATTTTCTCAAATGTATGTATTTCTGACGAAAATATATTCGAAACCGGTCAAATGCATCTCTTGCATTGTGAAGATATTCATTCTCAATCATACCTTTCCACATTTGTCAACAGGGATACGGTTCATAATAGAATTTGGTATTGGCGAAAGTCTTCTTAAGAAAGTCATCCAGTATAGATCGCAAACAGAAAGAGAGAGGAGGAACGGACAGAACGAACGGCACTCGAAAAGAAAAAGGGAATCATGAACCCGTAAAATGAAAGATAAAGACTGTCTCTCGGTTAGGCTTTTGGCCGGCCTCTCTGGGTCCCTCGCAGATGTAAGTATGGGTCTCACAGGACCAGCTACAGGACAGTGCAATAGTAGTAGTATTTCACACTTTGGGAGCTGTACTGTCTGGCTTGTTTACTTTGAATTTTTATTTTATTCCGGACCAAAAGTAACATTAATTGATTTCATGAAACTAAACCACAGTGACAACAAACCTTTCAAAATATATAAGCAAACATCAAGCTACAGTTAAAAGGAGATCGTGCAGTTTGTCTTATGTTGCAAATCTATTACCTTTGTAACCTTGATTATACTAAATCGGATCTGATTGTTAACAAACGTGATTCTTCTCTTCTATACGTTCGTTTGTCTAGTCTAAGTGGGCAACGTGGAACGAAAGCAACACTAAACAAGATAATAAAACATGATTTGTTTCGCCTTTCTCACCTCTTTCCTCCTCCTCTCCCTTTTCTACTCCGTCTTGGTTTTTATTTCTTTTTCTGCATCACTTGTTCGTCCTCTTCCTCCTTCCATTTTTTACTTATCTTATTATTAATACAGTCATAGGATGATTTTAAACACTGGAGAGACAAACAACAGTAGAAAGATAAAGAGGGGTAGGGAAGTAGATAGAGAAATGCAAACAGAAATTCATGCATAAAACGTCGTTTACTTCGTTTCCGTCGGGGTTCGAACCCGAGTCTGTCGCGCAAGAGGCGACCATGCTAACCACTACATCACGGGAACATATTTGATGTGAATTTTACTACAACTGTATTTTAGCATTAGACAAGTATGAAATGTTACATACATGTATGCATGTATGTGTATGGGTGTGTGTGTATGTTAAATAACACCCAAAGACTAAAATGCCATATTAAACGTAAATGTCTGCATCCCATTGCACTGAAATATGTCCAATCTTAAAAATGGACATTGCAATCGTCAACATCATTTTTATACTAATTTAAAAAACCTCAGAGTCATATTTATAGGTATTACCTTTCTCGTTTGTAAGTCTACACTTATTTCTAGATTTTTATAGTTCAATGACTCAGCAGTAATAAGTTTCTGATATCCTCGATCACAAATAATCACTTTCATGTACTATCGACTAAGGTTATATAACTGGGTTCTTTCACTCCAAAGGTGTTATCAATAAATTCCTCTATTACGTAATTCATCTCACCGAGTCCCATATTCTCACAAGTTTTATATAACTGCAATTGTTCATCTCATACATATTCCTCTGCAACATCCATTAGATGTTGGACACTGATCACCTCTAAAATACCTATTTTACAAAAGTCAAGATATCTAACCGTTAAGACCGATGGTTCCTGCTGAATATGGAAAATGCAGACTTTCAACTTTTACTATATATGCATTTCTCCCCAAATCGCTACTTGTTCTTTGCAACTTTTTGGTGGCCACTTCTTCAATATTTGTCCCACAGTTACAGAAGTTCAGCTGGGTTACCATGAAAAGGTAAAGATCCAAGGCCATGTGTTCACCTGGATCTGTGATTCAGAATGTGTTTATTTTTCTCATCTATTTTCCTAAGATTGGAGTATGGAAGGCAGATATAATTTTCTCGAGCAAATGAATTATTAAATAATTGACAACATCAACTAAATTATCACTTCTATTTTAAGTGATTAGAACTGCCATACTCTATAAATCGATAGGATGCTACGACTAAACTCGAGGCTATGCCTTTATCATTAATTGATATTTGGATCCTAATAATATGCTTTGAATAGATTTTATCTTATTGGGTTTAATGCCCTCTTGGAAGATTCCTCCTGGTTTCTCTTGTCTCCTGCAAGTCTATTTGATTACTGAACAAAACGCGATTTACTTGCCTCTTATCTCTTATAAATTACAGTTTGATATAAATTTAAGCCTTTGTCTATATTGTAACTATACATGATATATATATATATATATATATATATATATATATATATATATATAATATATATATATATATATATATATATATATATATATATTATATATATATATATATATATATTATATAATATATATACATATATATATTATATATATATATATATATATATATATATATATATATATATATATATATATATATATATATATATGTATGTATGTATATACATATATGATATATATAACTGCATAAATTTCAGTGGACAAAAATATTCATACTCAGCAATGAATCACAACAAAGAGACGAGAGCAAAAACAAAATAAAAAAAAGCAAAAACCATGATCTTAAGAAAAAAGAGGAGAGCGGGAATGGTGAGGTTAGAAAGAAAGAATGAAAAGGGAAAAATTAAATAGAGCGAAAGAGAACCTACGGAGGAAGGAGAAAGACTGAAAGCTAATCCTGGGAACAAGGAAAGTCGAGAGACGAAACGGCAGATCAGTCACCGCGTCACTGGATCTGTGAGGCAGAATGAGTTTCTTTCTCATTTTCTTTCTAAAACTAGAGTATGAAAGACAAGTAACTAAATGATCCCCTCTAATTTAAGTGATTAGAACCGCCATCCTCTATAAATGGTAAGATGCGGCTAAACGCACGCACACACACACACACACACACACACACACACGCAATATAACTTTTAAAGATAATGATTCAAACAAATAGGAAGGGTTTTCAATATGCCTTAACAAGATATTCAATATTCATATTGAGTCTTCCATAAGCAACGGTGCTGCACTGGTAAGGCGCTTGACTTCCACTCGAAGGTCCTGCGTTCGATTCCCGTCATGCCGAGTGTGAACGAGGTGGTTTCACGCAGGTACCCCGTTGACTCAACGTTTTACTTGTTTCTTTAAGATTTTTGTTTGATTGGGTATACAATTATGAAAAATAAGGACATCAAACGTTTTATAAATATGCAACATTTTGCAATATAAATACCATTCGTAGACGACCAGGCTTCCGTGAGAATTTAGGAATTAGGAAAAAACATCTTACGACTCTCTCATGCTGCTTTCACTCCATTCCTTATTTTCTTAAGTTATCTCACCTGTCTCACAAACACCATCTAACATTCAATCAACCAATTTACTTATTGTCAGAGCTTATATGGCCTTCTACATGACGCAAAGGACACGACAACAGTCGCCTTCGCAGTTTGGTTGACGAAAAGTCCTGTTTTGTTATAAATATATATTTTTTCCAGCGTGTTTGGCCGTATTTTACAGAGGAGTGAAAAATATACAAGATTTTCAAATGTGAAATGTCTTTTCATCCGACGCGTATCATTTAGTCACTGTCAGCCCTAAAAAGTCATTACTCTCGCTTCTGCCTTCAGGATGTTGGAATAATACGACGCCTGAGGCAGAAATAAAGAGAGAGAAAGCAAAAGAGGGAAGGAACATGAAAAAACTAAATAAGATAGGTGAATGAATTGGTAAATAATAAGAAATTTACAAATAATTTTTTGTAATAATTATTAGGTGCATTATAATACGACGCCTGAGGCAGGAAGAAAGAGAGAGAAAGAAAAAGAGGAAAGAAACATGAAAATGAAAGCACAAAAAAAATCCAGTGCAGTAAAACCGATTAATAGAGCTATATGCATTTGGAAAGGTGACATGTTTCGTTCTCAATTTATTGTTAATACTTTTACTAAATGAAATGTTGGCATTTTAAAAGCTACAATGCAATGCATATTTCCAACACTTCTCTTTGGTGCTATCACGAATTAAATAAGAAAGGAGGAATGGAGGTGGGAAAGAAAACTATAAATAAATGACAGGCAGATAAAGGAATGTATGAAAGAAGTTGCGTTGAATGAAAAGAAACAACACGTATTCCGTCATATTCAAAACAGCACATGCAAAACATTACCCAATAAATTATAAACCAAACCAAACAAAGAAAATATGTCTTTTCCTAAAATATCCAGTCGTAGGACAACCCGATTCTTACTCATTTTTGAACATCAGAGGAAATCAGTTTTAATCTCTGAAGCGTTTTCTAGATTTAATGCTACGATCGTCTTGAAAACAGTTTTAGTAAACATTCAATGACAACGATGAACACTAAATATTGTAATTATTGGCGTTCATTCAATTCCTGTTAGACAAAATTTCATATAAATTTCTGTTCAGTTAACAACTTTTACCCAACTGCAGTACGTTTTCAAAGGCAAATAAAGATCAATATATATCATTTGTAAGTCACTATGCTTTATCAATAGTGTATATGTTTAAAAGAATACTCTTAAAAAAATCGTCAAATTAATAATTCATTTCATAACAAAACAAAAGATACCTATCCACTAGATATATGCTTATCATAGGACCCAGCTGTCACCCTGCAATAGTAGTAGGATTTCACACCTTGGTAACTATACTGCCTGGTTTGCTTTCATTCCGGACCATAAGTAGCATTCATTATTTCACGACTCTGCGAACTACAGTGACGATAAACCTTTCATAACATATGAATAAATATTAAGGTAGTATAAATGGATATCGTGCAGTTCGTTCTATGTTGCAAGTCCAAAAACTCTGCAACCATGATTATACTTAATCGGATTTCATTGCAAACTCTTATGCTTCTCTTCTGTGAGACCGTGTTTCTTATCTGAAGTGGGCAAAGTGGAACGAAAACAACACTAAACAAGACAATAAAACAGCATAATCTATTTCCTTCCTTCCCCATTTTCTGCTCCGTCTTGAGTTTTATTTCCTTTCCATCATCACTTGTTCGTTCTCTTCCTCCCATTCTTTGCTTCTCATATTACTAATGTAATCACATGATTATGAGAGGAATAACGAAATTGTGAAAACATCCACTTAAAAAAAATACAAAATCAAACGCTCCAATTCCTCCATACTCCTTCACAATATAAACAAGAAAAGAGACAGAAACAAGAGAAGACAGATAGAAGGGTAGATAAGTAGACAGATGCAAACAGAAATTCATGCATAAAAATCGTTCTTTATCGTCTCCGTTGGGGCTCGAACCCAAGTCTGTCGCGTGAGAAACAACTGTGCTAACCACTACACCATAGAAACATCTGCTTTAATTAAGAATTTTACTGTAACTAAGATTTAGCTTTTATATATATTACACTGAAATAAGTCTAATCTTAAAGAATTATAATGAAGTTGGCAACCTTTTCAAAAACCTCTCGTCTTGGCTCCTTCAAGAACCTGTTTTCGTAAAATATTAATCAAGATGAAGAAAAAATCTACCAACGTTCCAAAAATAAAGTTTTGTATGTTAAATATTAGGATTCTCTCTACCTCCCTCCCTCCCTCCTCTCTCTCTCTCTCTCTCTCTCTCTCTCTCTCCCCCATACATGTTGTTAGTAAATCCATCTAATACACTATTCATCTCTCTGAGTTTCATATTCTCATGAGTTTATACAACTGCATTCGTTCATCTCAAACATATTCCTCGACAACCATCCATTAAAAGACGTTGGACGCTGGTCAACTATTTGCCGATATCTATTTTACAAAAGAAAATATCTAAGAGTTATCACCGATCATTCTCGTGAATGTGTAAAATACAGCCCCGTTTCTTCAATCTTTCTTTAACATATGGCATTTCTCCCCAACTCACTACTTTTTGCAATCATTTAGAGGCCATTTCTTCAATATTTGTCCCACATTAAGTGATGTTCAATTGTTAATGATAATAAGAAGAATGAAAATAATGAAAAAAATATAGCATAATAGTAATAACAGTTATAACAGTGATGTCAGTAATAATCATAATTGTTATAACAAAATATATACTAAGACTAAAACTAATGAGAGTAAAACGACAACAGGTTATATTGATAATGATGATAGTAATGACAATAGTGATGATAATGAAAGAAATTGTAATAACTGTAATGCTAACAGTAATAAAAATCATAATAATAATAACAATGACAGTAGTACCAATAATAAAACTATTACTGTTACTAATAAAGATAATAACAAAATTAGTAATACAAACGATATTGAAAATGATAACGATGATGAAGATGGTGATGGTGATGCGATGATAATGATGATATTTCGAACAACAGTAATAAAGTTATTGTCATCATGGTAGGGATAGTGTATATATTATAAAAGAGATAGCAGTATTACTTATTACGACTATGATTAAAAAGATAATAATAATGTAAGTACTAAAAATATTGATGATGATGGTCAATCTCTGAATATTTTCTTTCTCTCTCTCTAAATCTATTCCTCTCATTCTTTTCGAAGATTCATAATGATGCTCATGATGCGTACATCAACTATGATCACAAGGGTAATGCAGGAGAGAGAGAAAATAGAATAATAGAGATATGGGCGGATCGAAAAGAAATCATTTGGTGACGATTGTAAATAAAGTTTGTAAACCAACTTTGTAGGGTGACGGCTTATATTTCTAATTTCATAAAATGACCGAACTTCTTATACCATCTGTATATTTGTAGTCTCTCTGTCTCTCTCTCCCGCTCGCTCTCCCTCCCTCTCTCCCTCTCTCTTCCCCCACCCCCTTCTCTCTTTCTTTCTCTCTCTCTCTCAGCAAATGTAGGATAGACCAGTGCTCCGCATATCATAGTGAAAAAAGTCATAAGGAAAGAAACTTGACTCGCGAAAACCTCCAAAATATCAAAGATTCACCGATTAATGATATACAGAAAAGTATATGGTAAAAAATTGGGCTTTGTCCAAGAGCCCTTTCGTGAAAAAGTGCGCATGCGCAGTCAGAAGGTGACGTTATTAACACGCCACTAACTAATGGTGTATGTCAAAGTCCAAAAAGGAACTGGCAGGGTTAACGAGCGAAACCACACTGTGCAGCTTTGTCACTAATCATCTGCCACTCCAATTATATATTCTGTAACGAAATTCAAGACTATCAACGGCAGGAGTTGCCAGTGGCTGTAGATTATGTTGAAACTTGAAAAACGAATCTGTGAGAAACGAGAGAGGACAACCCTCCACAGCTGAACCCCCTCCTGCGTTTCATTGCCTGTGTCATTGCATGTGAAGTAGTCAACGACTCAAGTCCCTCCCTTGTTGCCCACAGACATATGAGTCCGATTATCTAGAAGTGAACTCACCCTTTGCCGTTCCCGCGCGCGTCACCCAGCTTGCCAGTGCCTTTCCTCTCCCCTTTCGGCGCGGAACCACTGGCTGCGTCACGTGAGCCGTTTCTTGGAAGGAAGTAGCCCGCGGCGACGCTGAGATTGGGCTCACGAGCGGAGGCGGTGCTGAGCAAAGTAGAATTTGAAACCTTGAAGATCTGGGTTTAAACGTAAGCACAGAATCCAGATGCAGCCCGAACCTTTGATATGAAGTTACCAGTATTGCTATGTCCTCTTCATGACTTCCCAAGGCATCTGCCTATCCCAAGGTAATAAAGATTCTTATTTCTGAACATCAGTGGAAATCAGCTGTAATCTTTGAAGCGTTTTGTAAATTTAATACTACGATCGTCTCGAAAGTTTTAGTTAACATTTCATATCAATGATAAAGACTAATTTCGTAATCATTGGTGTTCATTCGAATTCCTTTTAATGAAATCTTGTTTATATCATGAATTTCTCATAGTAACAGTTAAAGTAACAGTTTAAGCCCAACCGCAGTACGTTTATGAAAACATATAAATCAATATACAACTTCTGTGTCGCCATCGAATTACATGCTTTCTCAGTGATGTATATGTGTTAAGAATGTTCGAATGGATAGTTTACATCAAATGGTATAAACATAAAAAACATAAAGCTAAAAAGTAGTTTCGTGGGAAGAGAGAATAAAATGTAATATGGACAAGAGATCTTATGAATTACAATTCATTTCACATAGTACAAACAGAAAATGAAATGAAATG
>NW_020871840.1:454894-465649 GCF_003789085.1 Penaeus vannamei
CTAAGCATTAAGAAAAATCCTGGAAAAAGTATAAAGTGCTCGTTTCTCTCTCTCTCTCTCTCTCTCTCTCTCTCTCTCTCTCTCTCTCTCCTCTCTCTCTCTCTCTCTCTCCCTCTCTCTCTTTTGTACTCATTTTGTTGGCATGTCCACTGCGTTTACCATTATCATTATTATCAATACTCTTCACAGCCCTCCAAATCGACAATGCCATTAGAAAACGTATTTCGAAATTACCAGAAGGCCAAATAGTTTATTTACAGGGGCTACCACTCTCGTTTGCAAGTCTACAGTTATTTGTCGAAATTTGTGGTTAAAGGAGTCAGCAGTAATAAGTTACTTACATATCCCTCGATCACACATTATAACAATTTTTATTTCATATACGTTAAAAATACCATCTACTTTGGCGATTATAATTGCAAGTCTGACTGAGATTATCTTTTGAAAGTCGGATCTTTCTTTTCTTCAATTAAAAATGCTTTTTAAATAAAATCAACTCGAGATATGAACACTTTTTCCGAACTGATTTTCGTCATATATTTTCAATACTGTTTGATGGTTTCATCTGCTTTGGGATTTTCCTTACAAACATTGCAAGGTTGACTGAGATTATCTTTTACAAGTCGAATCTTCCCTATTTGGAGTAAGGAATTATGGTTTTATCGATCTCAGCTCGCGATTTTAATGCTTTTCCCTAAGGCTTGATTTGTTTTCAATTGTTTTTTTTTTCTTAAGGTTTTCATTGATCATTGTTAGTAAAATCATTTTATTGTGCAGGGGATAGTGAAAGAATATATGTATATATACAAATCTTTGTATGCATATATATCTATATGCATATATGTATAACTATATGTATATACGTATATCTTTGTGTATATATGTATGTATGTCTGTGAGTATGTATGTATAAATCTATATATGTATGCATATTTCTGAATATTTACTTACCTATCAACATGTGTGCGATAATTGTTTGTTTATTTAAAGTAAGGTCAGCTCATCTTTTCATTATCAGTAACGCAATGAAGTTAGGAATTCAAATTGAAATTTCTTTGTCAAAGATCAACCGTGTGCTCGGCGAGAGGCTGCGCGAAATAAAGCAAAAGAGGAACTCAGCTTAGGCGTTTTCGTGGCCTTGTCATGCAGTTCCGGACATGGCATGCCTTTGGACACGTTGCAAGGTTGGCCATCGCGTATCTTTGGACACCGTGTAACTTCGGGCAGTGTCCAGCTTTTGATCTTATCTTTACTTGCCAAGTAACGTTGGCTATCCCGTATCTTTGGCTGTCGCGTGATGATTATACTGCAAATATTAAATAAAGAACTTTTTTTAGGGCGAATTCCCCTTAGGCCAGGTGCTCCGAAATTGGGGGGTGGCCTTGGAGCGATAGGAAAATTATGTCGTCGAATGAAAATTAACTTTATCCCACAGTTCATACTATTGTCTCACATATCAATGAAATAGAATATTTCCATAAAGTATTCTTGCCCTATAACTACTGACTTCATTACACTATTCATCACTTGTAATAACTGAATCTGAAAAGGTGGCAGTCGCATGACTATTGCATGTTGGTCGGGGCTACAGAATGAATAAGGTGCGGTAGATGAGGCCAATAGAGGTGACGTTCTTACCTGTGCGTTGTATTCGATAACTTTGGTATAAAAAGTTTTGGTTTCCAATACGTCAAGGAGAAAGGGGGGAGTGGGAGGGGGGAAGGACGGGAGGAGAGAGAGGGAGAGGGTGAGGAGGAGAGAACAGGGAGAGGCATAGGGGAAGACAAATGAGTAATGTTGGTATCGCCAAAATTATTCTAAATAACACAATTTCAAAGGCTTGATTAAGTTCATCCTCTCTCTTGGGAAATGCAAAGAAAAATAACAGGCTCGTAAATACACGAAACTAGAACTACCAAGGAAGCTCATCTTATAAAGCACAATAATGATAAAAAGTTTTACGAGACACAAGGAAAGTAGTTCTCTATTCTCTTTCTGTTATCTACAGTCTAAATAAGAAGAAAGAGTAATTTTACTTTATCTGAACACGTAATTTTTCTTTCATAGTTTATATTTTGGTGCTTTAAAAAGCATATTCAGTTGAGATTAGGAAAGATTCCACTTGTAAAAGATATTCTCAAGTCAAACTTGCAATGATTATCGTCAAAGAAGATGAAATTAGCAAAGGTATTTTTAATCTATGAAATAAAGATTATTATCAATTGTATTTGAGGTCGAGGGATATATAAATAACTCATTACTGAGGACTCCTTTTAATCACAAATTTCGACAAATAACTGTAGAATTGCAAAAGAGAGTGGTAACCCTTGTAAATAAACTTTATGGCCCACTGGTAATTTCGAATGTTAATGGTATTGTTGATTTGGAGGTCTGTGATGAGTACTTACGATAATGATGATGATAACAGCAGTGGGCATACCAACAAAATGAGAACACGAAAGAAAGAAAAAAAAGCTAGCAATTTATATATCATTCCAGGATTTCTCGTTATCTTAATGCTCAGTCGAGAAAAGTAGATAGATATATTTTTCTTCTTACTGAATAATTTAGGAAAACAGGTTTTTGAAGGAGCCAAGAAAAGAGGGATTTAAAAAGGTTGATAACTTCACTGCAATACTTTAAGATTGGGCATACTTCAGTGGAATGGTAGGCGTACAATAACGTTTAATGCACTTTACTTTTTTGGTGAAAATCACACACACACACACACACACACACACACACACACACACACACACACACACACACACACACACACACACACACACACATATATATATATATATATATAAATATATATATATATATATATAATAATATATATATATATATATATAATATATATATATATATATATATATACACATATATATGATATACACAAGAGTAATACTGTTATAAGATTCATAATAATTACTTATGTCTCCGTGGTGTAGTGGTTAGCGTAGTCGCCTCTTACGTGACAGACTCGGGTTCGATCCACGACGGATGCTAAAAATACAGAATTTTTATGCATGAATACCTGTTGCATATTTATTTATCTACCCTTCCATATATCCTTCTACTTGTGTTTCTTTTTCCAGTGTTTACAATGCGAAGGAGTATGAAGGAATGAGGTTTGATTCTGGATTCTTTGATTTGCTTGGTTGTTTGTTAGTGTTTATGCGCGTTTTCACAAGTCTGCTGTTATATTGGTAATAAGAGAAACAAAGACTGAGGGGAGGAGGAAGAAGACGAACAAGTGATGAAGAGGAAGAAATAAAAATCATGACGGAGCAGAAAAGGTGGAAAGAAGGAAAGAAGCAAAAGAAACAAATTTTGTTTTATTATCCTGCTTATCCACTTTGCCTACTTTAGATAAGAAATACGATCATAAGTGAAGAATTATCTCTTTTTTACAGTATCTTCAAAATTACCTTTATATTTTGATAGGTTTGTTGTCACTGGAATTCACAGTGTTATGAAATATATAAATGCTATTTTGGTCCACAGTTGAATGCAAATACAAACCAGACAGCACAGCTACCAAGGAGCGAAACACCACTACTATTGCACTGTGACACCTGGAGCCTGTGCTAACCATATATCATCTGTTTTGTGCCGCATGAGATGTAATTCTTGTTTATTCATCTTATTTTCCGTTTGTACCGTATGAGATGAATTTTTGTAATTCACCTTATAAGATTTCTTGTCCACATTTCATTTCATTCTCTCTTCCCATGAAACTATTTTTTGAGCTATATATTTTCTATATTGATACCATTTGATGTACTATATTCATTTGAAGATTTTTAAAACGGGTATTATTTCAAACATGTACTCTACTAAAAAATCATATAATTTCATTGCGAAATACAGATGTATATTGATTTATATTTATCTTTGGAAACGTACTGTGGCTGGCTTAAACTTGCTTCAACAGAAACATAAATTATAAAAACAATATTTCATATAACAGGAATTGGAATGAACACCAATAATTTCGAAGTTATTGTTTATCGTTGACATGGAATGTTAACTAAAACTACTTTCAAGGCGATAGTAGTATTAAATCTACAAAACGCTTCAAAGAATCTGCATTACTAATCAATATTCTGGGGATAGGCAGATGTTTGGGGAAGTCATTAAAAGGACATACAACTATTGCTAACTTCTTATCAAGGCTTGGAATTGCACGTAGATTCTGTATTTACGTTTGAACGCAAATCTTCAAAATTTCTACTTCTATTTCGAGCTGTTTTTCCCAGCGGCGAATCCTCCTTCGGCGAGGATCCAGATGGATTTCCCAGCGATTCCCTCAGCACCGCCTCCGCTCGTGAGCCCAATCTCAGCGTCGCCGCGGGCTACTTCCTTTCAGGAATCGGGTCACGTGACGCAGCCAGCGGTTCCGCGCCGAAAGGGGAGAGGAAAGGCACTGGCAAGGTGGGTGACGCGCGCGGGAAACATTTTATATCATGGCTGAGCGATGCAGGTGAATGTTCGTCAACGGCAAAGGGTGAGTTCACATCTAGGTGATTGGACTCGTGTGTCTGTTGCCAACAAGGGAGGGAATTCGAGTCGCTTACTACTACACATGTAATAACATATATTTTTTTGTTTATCACAACTGTAGAATCAGCGAGTCTTACTTTCATATTTTGGAGGTTTTTACGTGTCAAGTCAAGTCAAAAAGACTTTCTCCATAATATGCGGAGCGCAGGTCTGCACCACCTCTGCAGCAAGAAAGCAAGAGAGAGAAAGAGAGAGAGGGAGGAAGGGAAAGAGAGAAAGAGAGAGGGAGAGTAAGAAAGAGGGAGAGAGAGAGAGAGAGAGATAGAGACGCCAAATAGACAGACAATGCGAAAAAGTTGGTCAGTGATATGAAATTAATAATATTAGCTGTTAGCCTACTAAGTTGGTTTATTTACAATAGTCACCAAATAATTTCTTTTCGATCTACCGATATCTCTCTTCTATTTTCTTCTCTCACTTTTCCTGCATTACCATAGCTGATTTACCCATCATAAGCATCGTTTTGAATCTTCAGAAAGAATGAGAGGAATAGGTTTAGGGAGAGATGGAAAATACTCAGAGATTTACCATCCTAAACTTTTTTAGCACTGGCATTACCATTATCGTTTTAATCATAGCCGTTATAAGTAATACTGTCATCTCTTTTATGTGTATACACTATCCCTACCATGATGACAGTAACCTTTATTACTGATGTTCTAAATATCATCATTATCATCGCGTCACCATCACCATCTTGATCGTTATAATTGTCAATATCATTTGTATTCCTATTATTGTCATTAATATCCGTTGTCTTTATTAGTAAGAGTAATAATATTATTAGTAGCAGTACTCCTACTACTGTCTTTATTATCATTGTCATTTTAATTACTTTTAGTATTACGGTTATTATAATTACTATCACTCATTACTGTTGTGATTACAGTTGACATTGATATTTTAAAAATACGTATTCTAATGATATTGATGATTAGGATGTCTGTGGTGAGTAGTGATATGAACGATAATGGTAACCTCAGTGGGAATGCCAACAAGATAAGTAAAAAACATGCAAGTATATTTATATATTTTCCCAGCATTTCTCTTCATCATAATGCTTAGTTGAGATAAGTAGGTAGATAGACAAGAGGGCAAATGAGTGGAAAGGAGGGATAGAGGGAGAGAGAGAGAGAGAGAGAGAGAGAGAGAGAGAGAGAGAGAGAGAGAGAGAGAGAGAGAGAGAGAGAGAGAGAGAGAGAGAGAGAGAGAGAGAGAGAGAGACCCTAATATTAAACATACAAAACTTTATTTTTGGAACGTTGGTAGATTTTTCTTCATCTTGCTTAATATTTTACGAAAATAGGTTCTTTAATAGCTAAGAAGAGGTTGGCAAGTTTATTATAATTCTTGATTGGATTTATTTCAGTGTAATATATATATATATATATATATATATATATATATATATATATATATATATATATATATATATATATATATATATATATATATATATACATATATATATATATATATATATATATATATATATATATATATATATATATATATATATATAAATACATACATATACATACATATATATATATATATATATATATATATATATATATATTATATATATATATATATATATATATATATATATATATATATATATATATAATATATATGCTAAATTTTATTATAGTAAAATTCATATAAAGCAGATGTTTCCGCTGGTTAGCACAGTTGCCTCTTACGCGACAGACTCGGGTTCGAGCCCCGACGGAGACGAATTAAAATTTTATGCATGAATTTCTGTTTGCATTTCTCTATCTATTTTCCTACCCTTCTTTATCTTTCTCCTTTTGTTTATGTCTCTCCAGTGTTTAAAATGTAAAGAATTATGAAAAAATGAAGCGATTGATTTTGTTTTTTTTGGATCTGCTTGGTTGCTTCTTAGTGTTTATACGCGTTTTTGTTGCTAGTCCTCTCATCCTGTGACTGTATTAGTAATATGTATGTTGATGAGAAAAAGAAACAAGATGGAGTAGAAAAGGGGAGAAGGAAAGAGGTGAGAAAGGCGAAACAAATATTGTTTTATTATCTTGTTTAGTGTTGTCTTCCTTCCACGTTGCCCACTTAGACAAGACAAACGAACGTATAGAAGAGAAGAATCACAAGTTTGTTAGCAATCAGATCCGATTTATAATCAAGGTTACAAAGGAAATGGATTTGCAACATAAGACAAACTGCACGATCTCCTTTTAACTGTAGCTTGATGTTTACTTATATACTTTGAAAGGTTTGTTGTCACTGTGGTTCAGTTTCATGAAATTAATTGTTACTTTTGATCCGAAATAAGATAAAGCTTCAAAATAAACAACCCAGATAGTAGTTTCCAAGGTGTGAAATACTACTATTGCACTGTCCTGTGAGACCCATACATACATCTGCGAGGGACCCAGAGAGGCCGGCCAAAAGCCTAACCGAGAGACAGTCTTTATCTTTCATTTTACGGGTTCATGATTTCCTTTTTCTTTTACGTCTTTCGAGCGCCGTTCATTCACCTGATGATCATTCATCCGCCTCTCTCTTTCTATTTGCGATCTGTACTTGAAGAATTTCTTTAGAAATCTTTCGCCAAGACCAAATTCTATTATGAACCGTATTCATGTTGACAAATGTGGAAATGAATGAGAATGAACAATACAAGAGATGCATTTGACCGGTTTCGAATATATTTTCGTCAGAAATACATACATTTGAGAAAATACACAGCATGTTATATTACATGGGAGCTGATGAATCACCTGATGATCGTGACCTCGCGCTCGTTATACGCATAATTGCCGCCGCGACCTTGGATAGTTTGAATCTACCCGATGCGGTGTTCATATTTTCTCTGTGGCGATGTGTGCAGCTTCCATGACCTTCCTTTGGTATTTGTTTAATCCTTGGTCATCGCTGCAGCATAGACGTATATACCTTGCTCAACTTCAGGATGAATACTGAATGCTATTTTAATCAGAAACAGAGAGATGCATGTGAAAAAGAGAGAAAAAGAAAGTCAGAGAGAGAGAGAGAGAGAACCATCTATCTTTTTCTTATCGAGATACTACACACATTCATTTTACATTAATACTGATCGAACAACGATAGGCAGCAACGAACCAAGAAAAATATTGAATGATAAACAGATGTCGAAATATCTTCATTTACGATGTGTGTGAATGTAGGCCATAAAATTAATTAGAAAAATATAATGAAGGGATAGTGAAGAAGGGGCAAGAGAGAGAGACGTAGAGAGCCATTATCATTATTACTATCATATAATAGAGAGAAAAAATAGCGCGAGGAAGAAATAGACATATGATCAAAAAAGAAAATGAACTCATTCCAGCAGCCAGGGAGCAACTTATATTTGTTTGTGTTGGGTAAATTACCTGTGTCTATCCAGGAATTATTTTCTGTTCAGTCGTCAGTCTAGATCTTATAAAAGTTACGTAATGGCTGAAGATGGACATTTCAAATGCAATTTCTTTAAAGACATTCGATCTTAATCAAGTCTTCATTATTCATTACATATGCGTTGCACACACACACATATACACACACACGCAATAATAATAA
Source organism: Penaeus vannamei (assembly GCF_003789085.1). Classification (NCBI taxonomy): domain Eukaryota; kingdom Metazoa; phylum Arthropoda; class Malacostraca; order Decapoda; family Penaeidae; genus Penaeus; species Penaeus vannamei. The sequence goes on from NW_020871840.1 coordinate 463,046, forward strand.
TAATCCAACCAGATTCTTATTTATTTCTGAACATCAGTGGAAATCAGTTCTAATCTTTGAAGCGTTTGACATATTTAGTACTTTATCTTGAATGTTGGTTTAGTTTACATTCCTTGTCAACAATAAACAATGAATTCCGAAATTATTGGTGTTTATTCGGATTCCTTTTAGGATTCTTGTGTTTATATCATAAATTTCGTATAATTTTCAGTTTAAGTAACAGTTTACCCAAACGGAGTATGTTTTAAAAATAGATGTAAAATAATATATGACTTCTGTAATTATATGCTTTCTAAATAGTGTATATGTAATAATAATAATAATAAAATCAATCGTTTTAAATTTTTCGAATTAATGATATATATAAAATGGTACCAATAACAAAAATTCTACAAAAAAAAGGGGAATAGAAAGTAAAATGAAATGTGAACAAGATATTCTAATAATAAGGTGAATTACAGCAATTCACTTCATACCAAGGCACTAGAAACATAATTAGCAAAGCACAATACAATAGTAGTAGTAATTCACGCCTATGTACCTATACTGTCTGGTTTGTTTTCATTCCGGACTATAAGCAGCATTCATTTATTGAATTCATGACACTGTGAACTACAGTGACAACAAACCTTTCATAATATAAAGGTAAAAAATTAGCTACTGTAAAGGCAGATCGTGCAGTTCGTTCCGTTTTGCAAGTCCAAAATCTCTGTAACTGTGATTATACTAAATCGGATCCCATTGCTAAGGAACTTACGATTCTTCTCTTCTATATGTTCGTTTGTTTTTATCTAAGTAGGCAATGAAGTCAACATAAACAAGACAATAAAATATTTGCTTCCCCTTTTTCACCTCTTTCCTTCCCACTTTTCTACGTCTTGATTTTTATTTCTTTTTCTGCTTCACTTGTTCGTCCTCTTCTTCCTCCTCCCATTCTTTGCTTTTCATATTACTAATAGAATCACAGGATGATGAGAGAAATAACAACAAAATTGTGAAAACGCGCATAAACTAACAAACTACCAAGCAAATCCCAAAAATGCAAAATCAAACGCTCCAATTCCTCCATAATTCTTCACAGTTTAAACACTGGAGAGACAGAAACAAAATAAATAATGCAAAATGAAATTCATGCATAAAATTTCTTCGGTATTGTCACCGTCGGGGTTCGAACCCGAGTCTGTCGCGTAAGAGGTGACTGTGCTAACCACTACACCACGGAAATGTGTTGATATTAATGATTGTTTTGCAATGGCTAGAGCGCCCACTCTGACGCCCGCGGTGGGCTGGCTGGCTTCCGTTGGAGTTCGCACCTCGAGTGCTTAGCAAAATGAAAAGGTTATCACGTTAACACGATTTTTTATTAGAAAAAAAGTAAAAATAATACACCGGACACACTACACAATAACGAGCAAAGAAAGTGAACAATGAAACAAACCTATCCAGCTCCAAGGCTCAGGTGCACTGCCGAAAACCCGGCAAATAGGGGTCGGAAACCCCCCCCCCCTCCCTGAGCTGCTGGCCGTTAACTGCTCGTTTATGGTTTACAATTAAATAAAATGGGGTGAATCAAGATTGAAAACAAATAAACTAAGTATTGCTACTAAGGTGTTATTAGAACCTAACCAAAGATAATGATGATAACAGTAATAGTAAAAATTATAATTATAACAGTAATAATAATGATAACGAAAGGAATCCTAATCATCATGAGGCTATATATATATATATTATACAAAATCAAAAGTACATCTAAGAATACTTAAAAGATTTACTTTTGATAATATAATATATATACAGCCTCACTACTGACGCTTTGACTTGCCTTTCGGCAGGAAAGTGCAATGCCTGGCCAGTACATGCACTCTCCGCCACGGTCCCTTCGGATACTTGGCTGTATATGCCCACTGCCGCGACGAGATTCGAACCCGGGACCTCGGGATCAGAACGCCGGTGCGATAACCACTCGGCCATCGCGGCAGCAATAGCTTACCTGAGAATCTCCTTTATATCCTTTCGCTCCCCCCCCCCCCACGGATCACCAATACGCGTGTGTGTTTTAGAATTAGTATCATTATTGTTTATTATAACTATGATCGTTATCATTATTATTGATATTATTGTTATAATAGTTATAATGATGCTATTATTATTTATTTTTTTATCATTGTCAGTTATTATTGTTGTTGCTTCTGCTGTTATTATTACTGTCATTAGCAAAGGATCACGTCCAGCTCCTATGCAAAGAGTATCAGGATCTCATTACTTAACTTATATTTTTCCGTGATCGTCTCTGTGTTCGGTTTCAACAATATGGCGACACTGCGCGTGTTCAAAGTTTCGGGAGAATAGCGAAACACACTCGTTGACGTCTCGACTCGTACTGTTTATTGTTTACTTTTTCAATGCCCCGGTGACGTCAGAGGCCAAACACTTTTACATAATACAGTCTTGCAATAAATAAGCTAAAAAGGCGCATAAAAAATAACAAAACTAAAACTAAAAGTATTTAAAATTAGAAATCACAAGAAAAAATACAATAACTGAAAAGAACGAAATAAAAACACTGTTAACGTAAAAAATGCTCCCCTACAACCTTAAATG
>NW_020871840.1:476586-479086 GCF_003789085.1 Penaeus vannamei
GTGGCATGGGGAAGCCGCGACCCCGGGGTATGGTAGTGTGGGGGTCCCAGGGTTCTCGTCCTGCGCGGAGCCACTTGCTCGCACAACAGTTTTCTAAAAGCGTAAACAAAGAAACAATTAGATATCAATGGGGGACTGAAGAAAATTTTACGTACACAAAATGATGGCAATATAAAAAAAAAAAAACTTCATACATCGAAATAAGAGAATGTATTTTAGAAAACTGCATATATATATATATATATATATATATATTATATATATATATATATATATATATATATACAGTATTTACAATTTAATTTGAAAAAAAAACCTTATAGTTTGATTTTTTATAAATCTAACCAATTGTAGATGTGGTTTAAACTTGACACATCCTCTTGCAACTTTTATCATTTCAGAAGATAATATGAGGGATGTGAGAGTAGAAGTTGACATTTTATTTCTGATCTTTGATTTCAACAAGTTTACCTTCGAGAATAACCTTTCTACAACAATAGATGTAGGTAAACTTGATATTTGTAGAGCAAGTTCGGAAATGGTTTCGAACAAGCGATGTCCTAGCTCATCCCGAAGGATACCGATTGCTGTAAAAAAAAAAATGTTTCCGGGTATATAACATTCCTCGTTTCTTCCGGAATGAGATACTGGTCTACTGCTCTCCATTTATTATCCGGATGTTGTGGATTAGTAGAGATCCTCGGAAAAGCAGCGACAAGGTCTCTCAGGGATGGCATTGACACTTTAATTCCTTCATCCAGAAAGTTTTGGGGGACGAAAATGTGGCACATTTGAAACTGCTTGTTTGCAAGAGGGAACCTTTTTTTCATTTCTTAACGAGCAATGATGAGGAGTTGTTTGCAGGCGCTGAATACATCCTCTAGCAAATCTTGGCTGTGTCTGTATTCCTCTGATTGTATGAGGCAGTGCGTTTCTGATCCAAGATACATCTGGTATAAATGGAAGATGATTTGAATCGTTCTCAACATCAATGGATGTTCTATCGTCTGCCTTATAAAAAATATTTCGTTTCTCTTTATAAAGCATCACAACAAATCTGTGTAGAGTTCATGGCACTTTTTGTGTAGGACTTGGATGGTTGGTCCTTGCTGTTGGAAGAGTAGGTTGAGCTGGTTGAATTTAGGCAAAATTAAATTAAGAAAAGTATAATAGAGTTTTGTAGATGGTTCGTTCATTGTGTCCAATATGCTTATTGTTGACAGAGTCTTTCCTCTGCCTGATATTAAAGAAATACAGTTTGAGAGGCTCCCACTGGTCCAGCAACCTTTTTACAGCCGCATGGTATGATAACCACCTTGTCTGGCACACATGTAGTAATTTGTGAGGTTTTACATCACAAAAACCTTGAAATTCTTTGAATATATGAATTCTTTTGGCGCTATGGGAGAAATGGTTGTGTACATTCCTCACAAGATCTTCACATTTGCGAGGCAGACATTTGGCGGCTTGGGAGGAGCACAAGTGTACAGAATGACAAATACGTTTGAGTATGGTAATTCCACTACATTTGATATCAGTACTTACAGTTGGTGTCGATCTCTAGAACTCAAAGAGGAGTAGTTTCCATAGCTAAGTCAATAGCTTCTTGAAAATACAAACGTGGTGTGAAAATAGGCACATATTTTTCAAATTATTTGTAGAATAATTGATTCAAACCATAGGAAATCATTATTTATGGTGTAAATATCAACAAAGCCATTTACTATGAAAATAAAAACGTAAAATACATTTTTGCGAACATTTTGCGCGCATGAGTGCGTGCTGCGGTCCGCAAATCTGCGGGTGTTACTTCACGCGCTTCAAATGTTCGCATAGCAGACGAAAATTGTATTCCTCCTCCTTATCCTTCTCCTATCCCCACTCTTCCTCCCCCCCCCCCCCTCTTCTTTACATTTTAGTCATTTTATGCATCGGTAACACTGGTGGGGGCGCCAACGGTGTTCGGAGGCGCCAGGGGCTCGGAGATCAGAGGCTGCAAGATGGCGAATAGCAAATATCCACACATCGAGCCTGGCTAGAGGAATGGGCACAAACACACCAACTTTATATGAAAAAATAAATTATCTTGAAGAACCAGTCGGCCGTTCCCTTCGCCGAGTCCTTCGTAGAGCAGGAAGAGGAGCGAGGCGAAGCTGATCACAGACCCAGCGCAGAACAGGAGCATGACCGGGGCGATGTAGTCTACGAACCTGAAGAAGGTCTCCTCGCTTTCAAATCAGACGCGCTTGGGCTTGGGTGGAAAGACGAGTCCAATGGCGGCCTCGGGTTGCAAGCCTTTGGGGCCGTGGCAGGCGGGGTTCAGAGGCCCACGGACCAGGCGGGGTTCAGAGGCCCCACGGACCAGGCGGGGTTCAGAGGCCCCACGGACCAGGCGGGGTTCAGAGGCCCCACGGACCAGGCGGGGTTCAGAGGCCCCCACCCACGGGCGGGGTTCAGAGAGGCCCCACGGACCAGGCGGGGTTCACAGGCCCCACGCTGC